>QVNW01002088.1:0-55426 GCA_014825475.1 Pseudomyrmex flavicornis
TCACATTTAAATATTATAGAAATTAAAAATAATGACAAAAACGTTTTTTTTTTTTTTTCAAATACCGATAAAACTAAATGAACATTGAACTCTGACGTCAATCATTAAAAAAAAAAAAAAAAAAAACTACGTTTTGTCATTCCGCGAATGTTTTTTGCTCTTTCAAGATAAAAAGCGCTTGATGCGCGATCAAAGAGCCGTGTGTCGGGTTGCATCACGTCGTTTGCGATTTGTCGACTCGCCGTTCGAAAGGTAATCGATCTAAACGTATATCCGAAGGAAACAACACACCGAGAAAAATATATACACACTACGTCACGCGGCAATCGTTTCATAATGAGAACACGCAGTTGCACGTGCAGTTATATACCGTGCTCAAAGATATCCGATAATATAGTTCTCACCCTGCTTGCTGAGACACCGCGCGCGCCGCTCTCTCATTGCCTCTCACAAGAGATCTTTCTCTCGGGGCGAAACACAATTCTCGCACGAGAGAGCGTGCGCGCGTACATGAGATGTTGTTTCGAACGAAAACAAGGAAAAATAGAAAGAAGAAGATACGACGTGTGTTTTAACGCAAAAGCGGCGGCGGAAGTCGCATAGCGAGGCTCGCGTGTCGTTTGCAAATTGCGCCTCGCTCGGGGGAACGTCTTCTTCGACGCGCCTTTTGTTTCGCCCTTCGGGAATTCGAATGAGTCAGAGAAACGGAAAAAGAAAAGAATACAAAAGTGTCTAGGTGTGCGTGATGAGTAAGTGTGCGCGTACATACGCGCGGCGGAGAGGAAGAGACACCGCGAGAGAAAGGAAAATTGAATAAGAGCCTATCACGAGCTTGTTAGCATTTTTACGAATCCGCCGTCGATACCAGATTTACATGATCCGAATTGTCTGAATGTAGAAAAAGAGAAGAAGCTAAAGGTCAAAGTACCTTTAAAATTCTGAAAAGCTAACAGTCGAATTTGCTCAAGAGTATAATAACACATCGCGCACAAAATGTCACGACGTGTAATAGTGCCTTCGCTCAGATCTTAGATATCTCTGATTTTAGATGACGATACTGGCCAATTCCGACTTTAATGACACAATAATATGATTTCTAAAGCTATCTCTTCTTACATCTCGATATAACTCTCCACGATATCTCGTGCAATTACGGAGCTTGTGAGAAAAATATACGAAAGAAAGATAATTGTCGCAATAAAATCGATAAATTTTTAAAATTTAAGTTAAAAAATAAAATGCAATTGAAGGTAAATGTCCCGATGATCGAACGAGTACCGCTGACCGAAAATTTATTAAAGAAATAATTATATAATAAATATTTGTTACATGGGTTGGGGGAGCTATTATTAAAAAAAAAAACATATTTTAAAAAATATTGAGAATTGTTTATATATCTAATAATTATTTCTTTAATAAATGTGCTCGTTTATTAAAAAAAGACAAAGATCTTGTGTTTCGATTTTTGTCAATCCTGAACATGTGCGCGAGTGAAATTTGGCGAGTTCGCGTCCGCGTCGTGAAAGTTGTAAAAGTCGACTTTGCAATACCGCGAAGGCGAAAAAATCTTTGTACATTTTGCGAGAAAGAAGAGAAAAATTCGGTTTGTCGAACAGCATCGAGAGTTCGAAATAAATCGCACGGTTTAACATGCGCGCGGATCGGCCAACGGTCGTCGACCTCGCGGAATCCGGGATTCTCTCTTTCTCTCGAGGGGAGTATCCACCTCGATATTTCTCCTACGGTTATTCCAACGATCGCCGGGCCCAACGGTTCCGAGGAGCGCCCAACTAACTTTTCGCGTGCCGTTAATTGCTTCCCGCCGTAATCGAGCGTCGTTCACAGTGACGAGGGAGGACACTTCAATAGCGTTAAGCAAACGCTCGTCAAACGTGACTCTTTTCGATCGCCTACCTCAGAATTGGAACTTCCTTCATTATGTCCTTACCTAACTCCCCGACTTCGCTCAATATCTCGGCCGCGAAAAAAACTGACAAATGAGAGAAAGTTAAAAACCAATATATGAGTAATGCACTTTCTTTAGAATTCAATCAGCTACTTTTTATATCGTCACTTGAGATACAATTTATATTTGCACATTTTTTCTCGTAATCTGTTTTTATTCAATTAGTTTGTTACTTTAAAACTTTTTGTTCGACGGACTTGAAAAAAAAAAAAAATATTTGTAATTCGCGCGAACTAAATTCTGTTTTACTGCAGATGCGCATTACGTTGGATTATGAAGATGAGTATCCAATGATCGGACAAATACATACCACTGGCCGAACATTTATTAAAGAAATAATTAATAGCTAAGTATTTATTATATATATAGTAAAAAATTAAGAATACTTGAAAAAATATTTTACGCGATATTGAAAACATTGAGAATTGTTTATGTTTAATATATTCACACATCCAGTATAATTATACTTCTTCAATAAATATCCGGTCGTTGGAACATTGTATGAAACGGAAAAACATATACACGTTTCTCTCCTTTTCGCGAAAGCAATCATCGAAGGTAATGTCGCGATACTTCCTCTCTCGGATAATAATCCGAAGAAATGCGATGCAGTATCACGCCAGGTTGTGGAAGAAGAAGAAGAAGAAGATTCTCTCCGCGGTAAGAGCAGGAAGAGAGCGTCGGCGCGCACGCTCGCAGACGTGACCGCCCGCAACGACGAGTCAAGTTCACAACTCTCTCATCATTGTCTCCCCTGCGGGCTGATAATGATAATCCGCCAATGATTATTGTCATTACAACCGGGCGCTCGGGCATGCGAGCTTCCCAATTTACTCGCGGTAGTGAGACGCCGAGAGCGCGCGCGCGTTCTTCTCTTATGCGCCGACGTGTTGCGCTTGAAGGGAATTCTAATGAATTTTCTGGAACGATAATCCCCGCGGCCTCATTACACGGGATGAATGCGCACACGAGTCCCGTTTTAATCGCCCCGCCGCTAATGGCAGATCGCGGATCGATTATATTCTCCTTCTCTCTCGCCACACTAACGAGATAACATTTTCTAAGAGTGTAAAATATTAATAATAATAAAAAAAAATAAGAACAAGAGAGAGAGAGAGTGAATGAGAGATACGCACACATTGTGTACACTGCGATCGCGGTAACGATATATACAACACCATTGTCGTCATTAATGACGGCTATTCATTTCGCATCGCATTCAATTTTCATCGTGCGCGTTTTAAAGATGCGCGCGATGACTGTGCAATTTTGCTCTGCATTTTTCGCCGCGCGAACCTAATAAATTTTAATTAAAGTTCTCGTCTCACACACACCGGCGCGATTGGCGATGAACGAAAAAAATTGTAACGCCAGCGCGTATGACGCGAGAAAGCGATACTACCTACTTACAGTTTCGGTGTGCGAACGCACATCGTCTTTTTACTGCTAATTAGACACAGACCAGCGAACAGACGCGCGTTTCCATCGCGTCGTGGAATTTCTACGAAATCGATTTTTTTCTACGAAATTTTACGCGAATTAAATCGATCGAGAACGCGTCTGTTGTTGCACTTTCGATTGTTCGCAAAGTATTACATTATTATTATTATTCGCGAAAGATGGAGTCGATACAGTTCGCAGTTTCTGTTCGAACACGGAACGCGATTTCGCATACGACCGGTCGTACGTACCATATGTATATATCGTTCGACGCGATCTCGTAATCGCCGCGCGCACAAACAACAAAACGTTCCCTCGTTTTATAAATCTCCGCAAAATGCTGTTGCGCTCGCTCGTCTCGTCGAAATTATGAATAACAACGCGCGATTCACGCAGCTCTGAATCCGAGTATCTTCCGACTTGTTTCTAATGGACCGTGAACGCCCGTGAATCGGCGCAAGAACGCCCGTAACCATCATCTGGGACGTTACTGCGGAGACGCACGGCCGCGGGGTTTATTTACGACGTTCGTACCGGAAAACAATTTCGCCCGGACGGGACGTTACGTAAAAAATTGGCGGAGAAGACCAACTTGGTGGGCAAACTGTGTAATTACACGGTACCGTTTCGCGCGGTATCTCTCGTGATGTTTCCCTCTAGATTTGCAATTACCATGAAGAGCCACGAGAGTGAGCGAACGCAACCGATTCGCAACAGGTGGAACTTGTGGGTTATTAAACCCCCTCCTCCCTATCTCCTCCTTATTCCCTCCGAGAGTTATTAACTATACGATTCGCGTCCGGGCATTAATAATATAACGATCAATTACCCCGGTACGATGTACCCCGGCGCGGGGTACAATGTCCGCGCGCTATGGCCACGCTCCGATATGGGAAACCGTCGTTTCAATGGGTGTGTATGCGTCGTGATTCGTATCGTCGTCGTTGCTCATTCAAGTGTATCTGACGCGTATACGCGAATGCGACCGAGGGATATATCGAATAATTGATCGAGAACGATCCGTTATATACGCCGTTCACATCTGAAAGAATTGTATTATCGAAACCAGGTTTCCGATCTAACGTTCGCGATAAGTCAAGCGTAATTTCATTGAATACTACGTCTCCGCAGAGACCGGATACAGATTGGTAATTTAGATCTAGACGTTACAATTTCAGTTAATTTAAATTCATCTCTGCCGCGCCAATAAGAAATATATTACTTATATGTAATTTATTATACGTAATTACATTTTATATGTACAATGTGCGTTTGCATAGTTGCTTTTCACGTTTTTTTTTTTTTTTTTTTTTTAACGATAGCGAGCACCGTGCAGATCGAGTGTGCGAGCGAGTCGATAATCGTTCACATCTCGACCGAAGGCAACACGGACTTCCACGGTCTTGTCTATCCACGTGGACTGTCGAAGAACAGCTCCTGTTTGCAGGAATACAGAAGCCAGCCCGCTCCGATCACGTACAATCTGCCTTTGCGATCCTGCAACACCATGCCCACCGAACTGGTGAGAATCTTCCGTTTATTACGTAATTATATATTTTATGAGTGTGTGTGTGTGTGTGTGTGTGTGCGCGCGCGCGCAAAAAACACCATCGCAGCAAATTGCGCGCGATTTTGATTTTACACTCATCCCAATATCTTCCTCTGTCGCGAACGTTTTCTCGCTTCGTGTTTGCGAATTTTACCGACGATGTAAATTCCATTTCGTGGAATTACATCGCGAGCGGGAGAAGGTGACGGGGGGGAGGAGGGGAGAAAAAGATTTAGCGCGCTATTATTACAGTTGCATCATTCGCTCGCACCTTCGACGATCGTTTTAATTCGATTTATCGCCTTCTCCACCTGTTCGGCTCTCCGCGCAATTTTCCTCGCTGGTAGCGGCGAGTAATTACGACGTTTTCCGCGGATCGAAATTATCCGAAAGGCACGGTTCAATCGCAGAAGTGGAGAGACGTGGACGCCAATATTCGTGCTCTCCCGTGATCTCGTGGCGCAAGCGTTTCGCCTCATTTATACCTCCATTTACTCCGTTACACCTGAGATTCGGGAGGGGGAGGAAAGTAATTACGGGTCTGATTTCGCGAGCCTCTAAATCGCGAAAAAGTAGTATTATTATTTTCGGACGAGATCACTACAGTCAAGTACAATTACACGTTATTTAACAATCAATCTCTTTTAATAGATTGCGATTTTGAAATAGCTCTCTCTCGCAAACAGAAAGAGAGAGAGAGAGAGAGAAAATACGAAACATTGTGGAGGATATCCCGGAGGAAGGAAATCCTGTGCACGGAATGTTCTGTACATAGCGCGATATTATCGCAATAGTCACGCTAATAAGAGCCATTATCGTGTTTAATGTTATTGTAATTATCGTCATTATATCGTTACGTTGTTGTTACGTTATGATCGCGAGTGTACACACAAATCAGCAGTAACGTTCGCGGTCGAATATCTTAAACACGCATCGCATGATTGTTCGTACATGCCTCGTCGATGATAAAGGAGAGGAGGAGGAAATATATATTGAATATACATAGAACGTGGCGGTGGCGGTGATGGTGGTCGGAAATACGATGGCGGTGGATGATCGTGTAACGAGAGAATCGTGTGCAGAGAGAGAGAGAGAGAGAGAGAGAGAGACGAGATATCGCTTCCTCGCCGTACCATAACTGGACCGTTATGTGACCGGACTTGCGGCTCGCCTCTCCGCATGCGCCGCGAGAGAAGACGCGCCGCGCTTCCTGGACAATAGGTTTTTCCTCCCGCGGGTAACACAAGATCCCGTCGCAAAAACTTGACAGCTTTACGACCGATCATTTTCTCTTTTAATCCCGACGAGCAAATATTTTTTTTTTCTCTCAAACGCGCGCCGAGATAAAAGACAAAGAGTGAAATGCGATAAACCGATAATCGAAACGAAACCGTCTCGAAAAGTGAGAACGTGTGTCTGGCGAAAGTATTTGCCACTTTGTTAAATTCCACGCGTCGTTGATTTTAACGCGCATGTCCGAGAAAAAGCGACTCGCCGGCGAGTCAACATTGATATACCGAGTTATCTATCTGTTCGCAATATCCTCTCGCTCTCAATCTTGTCTCTCCGTTCTTCTCGCACGCGTGTAAGATTATTCAAGTATTACCGCGGTGATGCGGGGCAGCGTTCATATGTCGTCGATGCAAATGCACGTTAGAAATTCTAATTGTTCGCTTCTCTAAACCGAGAAGCGTTATTCGCGCGCATAAATTCCTTGATGTCGAACACTGTTGAACACCGCCCACAACGATACGAGCAATAATCACCGGGTGCGCGCGCGCGCGCGCGCGACTGTGAATCACATTCGGCGTGTGATTAACGCAATCTCTTCGCCATCGGGAAGAAAAGGAGAGAGAGGCGAGAGAGAGAGAGAGAGAGAGAGACGCGTATGTAGCTCGCAGCTACTGTCTCTCATTCCTTTCCTGCGTTGTCGGACGGCGAAATATGCCGAGCCCCGCTGACTTCTTAACGGATCGCGCTCTCGCTCCCTTGGCGATCGGGTCCCCGATAATATAACGTTCGGAAAGATCCCCGAGGCGAAACGCTCTGCGCGCCGCATTCGTGCGACTGATATAGAAGCCGTTTCGCAAGCGACCGTGATAATCACGGTTAACACAGTTGAAATTCCGTGAACTCGATCGAAGGATATAAGAAATGAGAGAGAGAGAGAAAAAAAAATCAAAACGGTAGGTAACGAAGATATAAAGTTTCATCAACGTGGCTCGACGTAATTTTTATAATCTCCCGGCGATTACGAAGTAGACTCTGTGTAGTACGCGCGAATAAAAAGCGCGAGCGCATTCCCGTCGTCGTAATATTTCAACGGTGGAAGCGCACCGTAGTTATGACGAATGACGAGCCGTCCGAGCGGTAAATTGTCCCATTAATGTTTAACGCATCGCGATTAAGAATCGCATTCGCCGACTATTCGTTTCGGAAAAGAGAAACCGTACCTGAACGCGCTCATCTATCCATGAGCAGTTTGATTTACCAACCGCCGCGTCACCTGCGCGCACGCCTTCGGAAGGAAAGGGCCCGGGAGGCGCAACGAGGAGGAAGAGACAACGGGTCTCTCGCGGTGTTTAATAGCACCGGCCACCTACCGCCGACATGAGGAGCCGCATAATTTAAGGGCTGGCACGCCGAAGGGAACAATAATTCGCGCCGGTACGACGCTCGCTCGTTCGCTCGCTCGTCGTAAGACGAGGTCAGATAAGGTGAGGGGGAGTCTTTGACCTCCGCGTATGTATTCACGCGGTTTCCCCGCTGATCTCTCGGCGTGGGCGTCGCGCGAACGCGCACCGTCGTCGTGGGCAGTCGCGTCGCCGAACACGCGTCGGTGGGATTTTAAGTCACGCGCGCGCGTGTTAAATCGCCGTCAAACACATCTACCCGCATAAATTCGCGCGCCCGCTTGAATCCTTCCTTTTTTGGATTCCCGAGCTATTTGTGGCGCAAGTGCAACAGCGTAAGATATGCTGCTAACACACGCTGGGAAAACGTAGCATTGGCGCGACACCAAAAGTTATAACAACGGTAAGATGAGCCCGAATGAAATGGTAGAAGCCGCCGTCCTAATATGGCGAAGGCGTATCGGGCACGATCCTTACATAATCGCGCGCCTTCAAGTGCGCGTTCTCGCGCGCGCACGTGATTCCGGTGTCTTCTTACGCAACGAGAGTAAACTCGCTTTGCACCGGAGAATCGCGGCGATCTGCGATTTTCCGATTCCTACGGCGTGAGCACAATCCGATTGTTATCGCGTCCGATCTCTACTAGAGGAGTCTCGATTGCGCAAGATTCCTCGCAACTTTTGTTTTTTTTTGTTTTTTGTTTTTCACGCGTTTTTCTCAATTCTCGCGGTTGTGCAAATTTTTTTTTTTTTTTCACATAAATAACTTCGTGTCGGAGGTCGGCTCGTAAAATTACGAGAATTGAGATGTAAAATCGCCGTCGTCCCACGAATTTTACGGCCTCTCGCAAGAGAGCCTTTCGATTTTTCCCATTTGCAAGTTTACTAGCCACGACTGAGGCCTCTTAAGCGTTGAGAACGTCGAGTGGGTCGCTATCTCGAAGGCAGTGACGTGAGCTTTGCCCACGCCACGGTACCGCAAAAGTAAAAGTCCATGGCCGGTTTTATCTGTATCCTTTAAGAGAGTGTGCGTAAGTTGTGTTTCACAACACAACTTACACGAGGTTTCGTTGCTTTCTCGAAGTTCCGTGGACACACAAGTGTATGTCATTAAAACGAAAAAAGATTAAAGAATTAAATGTAAATGACGGTGTGTCCTGTCTTGATTATAATCGCGGAAACGCATGATAAATATTTTTGAGATCACGTATTGAAACCACAAATTATAAGAAGAAGACAAGAGAGACAGTCTTTTTATTTAAATATTTGTTTTAACGAGGTGAAACAATTTGCATTGCTTTCTAAAGAAGAATCCTATCGGCTTTCGCCACGAAGAGGAGACTTGTGTCTGAGATGGAATATGCGAGATTCAAGCGTTAGCCGAAATCGACAACTTTCTCTCGATCTTCCAAAAAAAAAAGGTGGACCTTACCTGCAAATCAATCCGTTGTTGTGTAACAGCGATATGTTTTTCGAATCTTTTTTCGTTTCACCTTTTTCTTCTCGGAAGATAAGGAAATTTTCAATTAGTTCTTGCTCAATTAAATTTTATTTAATAATTTTTTTTACTTTTCTTCCTCTATCATTTTTTTTTTTTTTTAATTTTTTTTACTACGTCCGTTGATCTCCATGATATATAAAATGTCTCTATATATAAACTCGGCAACTCTCTTCTCCACAAGGATACGAAGGATACGAACCGAAGAATTCGCCAGAAGTAGTCAGACCAGTTCGAAAATACGTATACCGCTCGTGCGGCACCGCTGATCTGCAGCTTGCCTTTGTTTTAATAACACGTATATTATATTTCGCTTCCATCTTTATGTGCTTAATTTACAATGTCTCAATAATATCTCGGCGAACTTGTCAGCGTTTTGCACAAAAAATTCTTTATGATGTTTATTGTCTGCCGATAAAAGTGAATCACCTTGACGATATCATCAGCGAGCGAGCGCGATGACAAAAATCTCGGAATTGGTAGTTTCGATGCCTCTTAATTGACGAGTCAAACTCGTGTCCGAGATTCAATTACTGCAAATTGCGACGTGACACACACACGTCAGAGGTATCGGCGTTTCGTAAAAAATTGTTAACGGAATCGCTTCGCGCGCGACGGGATTCTAAGGCACGAGAGGGGAACATGAAAAAAATCGGAAATCAAACGGGGTGCATGCACGTCGCGTGTAAACGTATAGGCATAGGCGTCGCTCGCGGCTACAACATCAACCCGGCATCCTGTTTCTCCAACAGCCTCGATCCGCCAGAATGTCCTTGGCTCCGGCCTTGCGAATGCACCGCACAGTTGCATACGCGCGCAACGCATCATATACCTCGTTACACGGGTGCGTGCGGCAGCCGACAATTAATCGGATACACAAGCGAATTATTGCGATCGCGATTACAGAGTTCGCGCTTAAATTACGCGGTAACACGAAGTCTGTCCGTTTCTTGTTCGTAAAAATGTGTATGCAATTAGAGAAAGATAACACACACTTTGTAACGTATATATATCAGTTTTAAAATACATTGATCAGCGTTTCTCTCAAAATAGAAAAATTATATACACGCGCGGGACTCTCTCGTAATTTTTCGTCTGACGCTAACGTCGGAAAAAAAAAAAAAAAAATCAAATGTTGAAGCAAAGTGGAAATTCTGAATCGAATCGAAATTGTTGATGGACATTTCGACGTAATTTCAACGCGTTGAATCAACTTGAATAAATTTATATTCAAGTTTTTTTTCATGTTTTTTTTTTTCGAGACTATATAACGCGCGCGGAAATTCTCACTTTTAACTCTCGTTCTCATGCATCTCTATTTTCACGGATAAAACCGCGATCTCCTCGTTGCGATGGAAAGTTCCGCGAGACCAAGTTTCCCAAGAGAACTTTCGTAGGAAATAAACGCGTTTGCTCAACATCAAGATAACGGGTTTTTCGTTTTCAGCATTCATTTAGAGCAAGTTTTTCGAGAGAAGCTGCTCGCACAAGCCGACAGCACCGCGCACATTCCACTGATAATACGTGATTTGCATTTTTTTTTTTTTAAATAAAGAAAAATTAAGTAAGAATTGTTGATACACAAGTAACGTCAGATTTTATTTCTCGTTTTTCCACGAGGGAAGATCGTCCACGTTAATTAGCAAAAAACCCTCTTCACAAAATATAAAAACTGCAGTTCTCAAAAATGTTTAATATTAGATTGGCGCAAAAATAATTTATCTAAGAGGTAACAAAACCACCGCAATTAATTTTACTCATGTTTTACTCAAAACATATCGAGTATTTACAAGAAACTCTTAGCTTGGTCTGAATAAAGCAGGAAACTCCAATCGGAGAACCGTGGAATTTCAATGTCGGAGTCGTAACTTCGCACACGCCCAGAGAGCGCGGAGGAGCGCGTCCATCCTTTTTCCGGACGGAATCCGCCTCCGTGTGTGTGTGTGTGTGTGCGTTTACGCAGCGGGACGGCGCGTCTTCTTCGTCGCACCACCACACCGCACGTTGTCGGTGTGTGTCCTCGCCCCCCGCGCTCTCCCCGGGCACAGGATATAGAAAGACCGGATAATATCTTCCTAGTAGTGAGGTAACCATCGGTTGTATACGGACGAACCGCCGTTCCTCTCCTCGAGGCCCAATTAAATTGTAAAATCGTAGCCCGAGGCTCGTGGAAATTACACGCCGCTTTTACCCCGCTCGAGCGCTCCCTCTCCCCCTTTAGCGACAGTCCTTTCTGTTGGAAACTTATCGTCTTCTGGAAAGAGGGAGGGGAAAGTTGCGATATCTTTGATACATTGCGAACTCGATAGGCGAAGAAGTCCGGTGTGATTAAACCCGGGGAAACTTCAGCAGAGAACTAGTAGACTTGAGCAGGGAAGTTAAATCGTGACTCTCTCGCGGGAACTGAAAAGAACGGATTTTAATGTTGTAATAACAGATTTTAGTTTTAACGAATTCGTACGTACATATACTTTGTCGCAATATAACCGTCTTATCGTCCGCTCTTAGAAAAAAAAAAAAAAAGAAAGAAAAACAAATTCTTAATTCAACGCCCTTCGAGCGAGACGATAAATTGGATATGGTAATTTCTGGCTAAATGTTTCACATCCATCTGACACACAATGTTCGTTTTGATTTTTTTCTTCCGGACGAGCAAAGTACAGAGATTATACGTGTACATATACCTATATATATGTATATATATATATATATATATATATATATATATACACGAAACGTTTAAGCGCGCGCGATATAGGCTGCAAAATGTACAAACAAAAATTGCTCAAGGATCAACGTCACTTAAGGGGAGAAGCATGGGGCGGCTGTAATTTTGCGCTCTTATATACGAAGTCGTGTGTATAATCATTGGCGTCAGGAAGCATCGTAAGAAAGGACTCTCTCGCTTGATGCGCAACGTGGTCATCTCGCGATTATCCTCTCGCATGTAGGTATATACCGCGCGATACGGGAGTATCTTTGAGAAACCCGGGAATTAATGGCTTTTCTTGAAACGAGTCGCGAGAAAGAGAGGAAGAGAGAAAGAGAGAGAGTTATCGTTCCGGCCGATAAACTTCGCCATAAACGACAAGTACAAAATACGTAGCTTTCGCTATTTTCTATAGATCTCGGAATACATTTGCGAGCGGATTTAATTAATTGCGTGTCACTCGACGGAGTACTTAAAAGAGGAATCTAATTGGGGGTACGGTAAGAAGCGCAATAAAATTTAATCCTTGTAAAATCCTCGTAAAAAGAAACGGAACCTTATTCTAATCGTTTTATAAATTGATCGCGTGTGCGTGTAATTAATTAGTCGCAACCGATGGTTTCGATTATAGGTATTTCACGTCAGTGACGATCAGTGCGATTTGAATTGAAGTCCCGCGTGTTGCGTCAGGAACATGGGTAACAAGGATAACATTTTGATAGCTCGTAATGTCGCGTAGCACTACAAACGAGCAGTAATGACGATGAATAACGATTGTCACGACGTCCACTTTGCGAATAATGTACGAGCGAATAACGGACACACGGCCTTTTGCATTTTCGTTTCCCCCCTTGGCGCGCCGCAAAAATCGCGGAGTTAATTCAGCGCGGTTTTCCCCCAAGGGGAAAAGCTCTCGCGTCTTGACGATCGGACGGTTGCACTCGAGCGCGCTGTAATGACACTTCCTTTTGTGCTCGGTCACGAAAAAAGTCACACGCGGGGCATTTTAATGCACGCCGCCGCACACGCGCGCGTCTCTCTCTCTCTCTCTTTCTGTCATGGCGCATTACGCCTCTAATAGTAACACCGTTACACCATCCGTTACGTTTTCACGATGGTCACGAGTTCAGCGTACTCGCTCCGAGAGGAAAGATCATCATCGATTCACTCGTCGCGATGCGATAACAAATGAATGATCGCGAGAAGTGATAAACGGAGATCGGTTTGTTGCGTCTCCATGCTCTCTCTCTCTCTCTCTCTCTCTCTCGCTGATCTCCTTCGCCGTCGTCATCGCTCGAATTTCGCAACGCGAATAGGCGCGTATATCGAACACGCCCGTTCATTGTTGATTTCGCATTCAAAAACCTCAGGCCTTCGATTACAACTCGATATACATACGCACATTGTGATACGTACGAGTGACAGGAATTGATGAGAAGATCGCGGAGAAATTGGTCAAGGTTGTACGCAAAATGAATTCGCGATCGTAGATGTTTCTTCTAGAGCGAATTGAGAATCACTGTTGCATACATGACGACTGAGAGGTTCTGCGAACCTTGTAAGGGTTCGAAGAGGAAGGTGCTCGCTTTTCTGCACACAGCGGATAAAACGACGGTGTGTTGCGCGTTCGCTCTCCTCGAAAACTCTTCTTCAAACGACTCATGAGTCTGCGGTTTGAGAGCCGCGCACTTGAATACCTCGCCTTGTAGACGTTTCTTTTTTTTTTTTTTTTTATGCAACTCGGTAAATATTTGATGCAAGAATTTTCTCGGGAAAGAAAACGGATCGATGAATTTTTAACCGACTTCGTTTGAAATCGACCAGGTTTTAAAAAAAAATTCGAAAAAGCAGTCAGAGAATTCGTTTTCATGACTTCAATATATAAATTACTAATTAGATAGATGAGGTAGAAAATTTTATTGGGACGTTTTTTATTCTCTTGGGGTTGCAATTACAATTATCTTATGTAATAACTTAATAACTATCTTAACCATTACTTTTAACTCTTATATACCTACACACATACGCTCTATTCTTTCCTGACCCACGCTCGGACCTGCGTTTTCGTTTCTTTTAAGATTTTATAATAGCTAGCTTCTCTCTTCTGTCTCACATCTTTTTCCTTGTTTCTCTCCCTTTTCCATCGTCTTTTCCCCTTTTATTTCTCATCTCCAAGTTTCTCATCCAATCTTTTTTCCTTCTCGTTTTTAAATTAATTAAAAGAATTTAATTTAAATTAATTACTTTAACAAATTTAACTATTTAGAGATCGTATCTCGGTGCCTCATTTTTTCTCACATCTTCGATCCAAGAGGATCCTCGGTTCTCATGAGAGCCACTGTATACGTGGCGCTCCTGAGAGTGTAATGGATCAACGTATAGGTCCTCTCAACCTCGTTGACCTCTGACTGAGAGCGAAGGGGGCACCTTGGCCGTCGCCGCAGCGACGATGGTTTTTCAACCGCGCGTTGAGGACGCGGCTCCTTCGCAACGTATAAACCTCGCGTCGTATAACTTCGCTCCGGTCTGAGAGACCGGTCTCTTCCTTTTATCGAGAAGAGAACTTGGCGCCCCTTTTCTATCTTGGCGGTGCTCCAGTGCTCCCCGTCGCCGTTCCGACCACGGCCGGGGACAATGCTGGCGCCGAGAGCGCGAACGCCGTGCCGCGCATTATTCAGAAATACCGGACCTGGAACGTCATTCCAACTGTTCTACGGTTCTTCTTTTTAAAAGAACAAGCGTGGCGGAGATGTTTGCACGTGTTTTTTCCGACGACCGAGTGTCTCATACAAATAACCGTCGTTGACTCATCATAGACAAGAACACCGCCGCGATTTATCACTTCGAAGAAACGATGATGATTTTTAACATATTGTCGACGTTAAAAAAATTAAATTTATATTATAAAAGCCAACTCATCATTAATGTCATCACAGAGACGAAACTGAACGCGAAGCGTCCGCAAACTCGTTGACTCAGGTAAATGAAAAACTGCCGCGATTTTATTACATCGGACACAGACATTAAACGATAGTTAAAAAAAAAAAAACATATAAATATATATTATCGATGTTATAAAATTAATTTCACATAAAGAGCGCTATCACTACGCGTGAATCGTCACAGAGACAAACCAAGGAGAGTTTCATTCGCGTGTTATCGGATATATCTTGCGACTATCCCCCCGGGGAAACGATCCGTCGCCGTTGTGTGATCGACGTTTCCCATAAATTCGCCGGATAGACTATCCGGAAGATCAGAAACCTCGACTCCGGGATTCAGTAGAGGTCAAGGGATTAAGTTATACGTCGTGACGCTCATAGCTGGGATTTATCTTGAACGAAGAGTAGGAGGAGGAGGAGGAAGTTCACGGCTGGGATATCCTCGTGAATAACCGCGCGGGAACCTTTCCCGATCCTGTAAACAAATCCGCGACGATGATGTTGCACACGTAGAGAATTTGCTAGCAGCAAGCTCAAAAAATCACGGTAATAAATATATCCCGATGATCGGACATTTATTTAAAAAAATAATTATGTAAACAAATTACTTGTATAATGTAAAGTTAGAAATCAATGATTGAAAAATATCAGATCAGTTTTGCGGAAGAATTTCAACGGTTGAAATCTCGCGAGCGACGAGGAGAGAGAACGAGTGGCAAGAATATTAGAGTTTCAGTAATCTAATAATTTTCCAGAGAAAAAACTCAAAGAGAATAGAAACAGCTGTTTTTCCTGACCTGAGCCATAACGTCAGCAGCTTGTTTAGTCCTATGACCATTACTACTCGTGGAAAAAAAAAAAAAAATAGAATAACGGTAATTCTCAGGATATGGCGCGAGCATATTTTTATGCGGAAGGCATTAATAAGCATGAGATCACCGGTGTTTCTGACTGGATAGCGCAACAGCGCGTTAATATTTGTGTATTTCGTCATACATATGTATAATATTCGCGTCTCTCTCTCTCTCTCTCTCGCTAAAAGGACGAGATGTGAGAAGATGGCAAGGACGCACACGAAATTTTTCGCAGCCGCGCTCATCACAGAACAATCGAGCGCGAATCAAACGAAAGAATTGGCGAAGAAAACAAGATCAGAAGAAAGATTAAATATAAAAAAAGAAGAAAAAACAACGAAGAAGAAAATACGAGAGAAACAAAATCAAGATGTTTCTCGTAGAAAAGCGTGGCCGATGAAGAGAGGGAATAATAATCGCGCCACGACGATCACGCTGAAATCATTTTCCCCCCTCGAGTGCCTCGCGTCATTAAGTCGTGCAGCTCGGCCGCGCAGCATCTTCCTCGCATCTTCCTTTACTCTTCCTTTTCGTCGTTTCGTTACCTCGTTTCTTGCAATCCATTTTTTCCCCTCCCTTTCTTCTTCGACTCCTCTCCTCCACTTATCTTCCGTGTTCCTCCCTATGCGCCGCGGTCTTTTGCCTCCGAAGACGAGAGAGGAAGGAAGAGGATCGCGGTAGCCGTCACTTACGCGATGACGAACTGCTGCCGTAAACTGCCTTCTCACTGCGCAAGCGAAGACGATCGGGAGAATATCGTAGCGCCGATAGTCAACCTCGACGTTGATTGCGGAAGTGAATGCGTATAATCAGAATGCTTAACGATTAGCTCGTTTTTCGTTACGCCAGATAATAATCTTCGAGAGAGAGAGAGAGAGAGAGAGAGAGAGAGATTTATTTACTTCGAACAGCGCGCGAGAGAGTCTTCGAGAAGAGAAATTACTTCTCCGCTCTTCCGCTTTTCGAAAAAAAAACCAGAGTGACAAAGTAACTTCAACTTCGTTTAAATTTGCATTTTGTTTCCCGTCGATATATAAAAAAAAAAAACTCTCTACCGAATGTCACTTTCATATTGAAAGTGACGCGTAAGATATGCGACGAGAAGGTTTCGCTCTTCTTTGTACAAAAAAAAAAAAAAAAAAAAAAAAAATGACGGCGACGTTTGTTCGGCGTGAAAGCGCGCGAGTGCGTGTCGCAAGACCCCGCGCGACTTTGTCGAACTACTCTCGGTGGCAATTCTGAAATCTGTGTGGGTGGTATCGCGCGCGGGGGATATCGCGGCGCTTGCTACAAGTGCCAGTCATTTTCTCGCGCAAACTGCCTTTCGAATCGTAACAACGCGCGCTGCTGTATAAGGAGATTCCGAATTAGAGGTGTAGCCCGAGGGGAGAATTCTCGAGGACTCGATTTCTTTCGAGAGGCGAGACACGCGCAAGGACGCGTCTTCGGGGAGGTCGCGCTATATCGCCGAAATAAAACTACCCACGTGCGTGAGTTTCGCGGGGCGTCTCGCCCACGCATTAGACAGTTCGACTTTCGTTCGAGGATTAAAAAAAAAGGTCGTTGGATCCTGGTTCCTTACACGGACGCGTGTCCTCACGCCCACGTCCGCAACAATGAAACAATCAAACCTTGTTCTCAAATTGGAATTCATTAAGTTTTTTCTTTTTAAAGATATATTGACACGTTGAACTGTACCTCGATTTTTGTGCGCGTGAAGAGAGACACGTTACGCGAGAAAAGTTATAAAAAAATACATCGAGGTGAGACCTCACGTCGCTTTTCCATCAGGTCCTTACATCACACGGCAGATGTCACACATTGCACACACGCGCGATGCAACATTAAGTTTCTCATTTCATTGCTACGCACGCTGGCGAGTCAACTTTTGAATTTCATTGACATACTTCGCGCGCGTGTTGAAGCCAGCAAAGCCAGCAAAGTCAGCGTTCGGTCAAACCGCGATGTGTGACACGCAATACCGAGATTGCGTCAACGGACACATATTCGTTTTTCTGTTGCGCAATATAACACGCAGCTCTGAATCCTTCGCGCAAATTTCACGACCGCACCGTTTCTATTTCTCGCGGGCGGCAATTTGCGCGCACGGAGTGATTTTTTTTTTTTTTTACTCCCGAGGAATCTCATATTTTTTTTTTTTTTTATCTTCACCGCCCTTCTCGGCGAGTCGAAGATCTCACGCGAGTTCTCGAAGTTCCACCCGTAGAAAAATAAAAAATGAAACCTTTTTAAAGACGCCTCGCGTCAAACGTAGGCGGCGATTATTCACACCCGCCGAACCTGATCTGCGTGCATTTGTTTTTTTTTTGTCGATTGATCTTTCTCTCTCGCTCGCTCTCTTTGCGACCGGACCCGATAATTACATAGGATATTCACAACCGGGGGGCCGCACGCTCGACCGTTAGCTCGTATTTACGACGCCGATCCTCGGTCTCACCGTGTAATTGACGCTGACATAGACACAGGTTTGAAGATAATTCGACGACGATTCCGTCTCTTCTCTCCGCAATAGCGGGGAAAGGGGCAAAAGGATTCCGGGATGAGCGCTGTTATTTTTAGCGATGCGCGCATATTTCGAACGGGAATTCCAGGGGATCGGTCGCGCGAAAATTCCGAGAGAGATGCAGCGGGGATGCGTTGCGTGCGCGGAATATTCGAAGGGTGAGCGCACCGCGAACATCGACCGGACGATTCGCCGGCATTTTTTCACGTCTCTCGCGCATCTTTCCCTTTCTCCCCGAGAATTTGTTTCGCACGCCTGTTGTTGCGCGGCTTTTTATTTCCGTCGGCATGACTAAGCGCTCACGATCTTTTCGACAAGTATCACCGAACAATCGATACCGCGAGTCAGTTTAATACTCTTGTGCGAGGATATTTTTTGAAAGCAATCAGGAGAGAAGTTTGCCGAGTGCTCGAAAGATTTAACAATTATTTACCCGCGCGTAACTCGCCGTTAGTATCTTCGTTCCCGCGCGCGGGAACGGAATTTCTCGATGTGGGAAAAGGCTCATGCGAGAGGTCATGATCGACGCGTGCGCGCGCGCTGATCGACGCTGCTTCTTCGATGACGGACGGACGTGCGGCTGTCGTGCGCGAAAATTCCAGGTGTCATGATCTCTCTCACCGGGGTTACTGCCGGAGTTCGTACGCCGTTGCCGGCGTGAGAGAGAGAGAGAGAGAGAGAGAAAGAAAGAAAGAAAGAAAGAGACGGACGGGAACACACAGGCTAGCCGATGAGCGCGGTGGTGTGCCCCCTTCTCCCTCGTCTCCGATGGGATGCTGCTCGCAAGCAACTGACCGGCCGTCGAACCCGAGAAATGCTCTCCGCATGAGAGATGTATCGTAATAAGTGCATGTGCCCGACGGGCAGGGCGAGTCCGGGCGCGTCCATGTGCTGTTACACATCCATTTACAATCCGTCTTCGCGAAACTTCGCAGCTCATTACGCTTCTCTTCTGACGACGCGGTAAATTTCACGCGCGGATCGCGCAAGACGTGACGCCGATTCTTCTCCCGTCTGTCCGCGCCAGATCGATCGCACACACGCACGCACGCACGCGTTGCGGTCTGACATAATTTCCCTGGTCTTCTCGACCGCGCAGAAAAAAACCCGTGATTTTCCAATCACAGGTCCCGTTAGTCGCTCGAAGCTTTTTCCTTCCCTCGTTCCCTCGCGCGAACAGGACATTAGCATCTGGCACGATCGTCGTCGCGTAAATCATAGGCCGAAAGACACAAGACACACCGCGCGTTTGCATGCATGCGATGTTTCGCTGCGTCGTTGCCTCCGTGTCGTGCGTGAGAAAATTGTCTCGGCTAATGAGAAGTTTAGCGGCTTCCTGGTTTACGGCGGAATTAGCGTTACGGTATAGGATTTTTTTTTTTTTTTTTTTTTTTTTTCCTTTGAATCGCGACAATTAAGTCGTGACAAGTTCGCAAACGCCGACGTTCTACGGCGATTGGTTTTGCGGCTATTTTTATGACGCGATTGACTTTTTTTTTTCACGTAAAAATAACGTTAGTTGATGAGAGAAACGAGGTCAATTAATAGATTTCGATTTTTCAAGGTTCGTTTTCAATTCCGCGCGCTTTTAGTTTTCGCTCAAGTCAAGCGTGATGACATCGTTGCGGGGCAATTCCCGATTCGCAATTTCGGCGAATACTTGTGCCAGTATCACGCGCTGACGCACGTTCCGTCGTGTGGGAACACATTGTTACGGACGTTCCGTCGGAGAAATTGAACCGTACGGTATATACCTACAAGCAAACGGATGCGAAAACGTCTTCTCCGACGGCGGTTTATTTACTACGCGTATGAATTATTGTATAATTGCAATAGTCAAGCGCGAGCTTCCTGGTCGGACGAATATATATATATATATGCGATTCGCGGATGTGGGTATATACGTGCAGCCCGTAGCGGATGCAGTGATAAGTCGGGGGTTTTAAACATGCATCTTCGCTTCGAATGCCGTTAGCTCTCGTCTCCTGTTTTGTTCGTGTTTGCGAGAGCAAACGAGAAAAACATCCTGGGCGTGCAAGTACGCGATGTACATGCGGTGTACTTACATGCGCAACGCAAAATGTAATACACTGCCTTTTTGATCGATAAATTCGGAATCAGCGAATTTAACGTTTCCACATATCGGCGATTGACGATCGAACTTGAAGAAATCGGAAAGTTCACAACAATTAAATTTTAGAGACATCGGAGTATCAGGAATAATTTTAGAAATGTGAAATATATTTTGTCGATAATTAATGATATCAATTAGTTCGTTTCAATGTTCACTCGGATATTTATTAAAGAAATGTTAAAATGAGAAATTACAAATTATTTCTTTAATAAATGTCCATTTGCCATATTTCGAACGACTATAAAGCTCAATTCTCCTTAAAACATCCGTCATATTTCTCGTTGGATTTGAATTTTCAAAACTGCAAGAATTCATCAAAAGAAATCTAAAGAGAGAAGAGTCGCGGGATAAACACAAGTGTCGGACGCGTTTTTTCTCGGAGATATTTAGTTTTAATCAAATACGCCGGCGACGTTACGAAACTACCGTGCATTAAGGCGTAATACGCCGATGTAAGTCGCTGCGCGTGAAAGAGATTCGCGAGAGCATTAATAATAATGACGAAAAGGCGGTGCTGATGAGTCGGTTGATGGGCCAATTTGCATGAACCTCTTAGCTACCGCACTTCTATTCATGCCAGAAGGCAGAAAGTGGATATCTCCGTAATGGACGTACTGCTTCCTCAGAGAAAGAAAGAAAGAGAGAGAGAGAGAGCCTTTAAGCAGAGATCCAACCTCGCGCGGGTGAACGATCTCCATAGGAAATAAACGATCCGCTGCTCCGCGACCCGAGCGTTTTGTTCGAAAAAAATCTCCACATTCCGGCAAAAGCTGGAATTGATCGCGAAATGTATTCGATCTCCGAGGTCGCGAGAGATTCTCCGCGATCGCGAAGTTTAATCGCGGTTTGGAATTTCCGCAGCCGAGAAGCAAGGTACGTGCGAGCGATGCAACAACGCGAAGTGCGTAAAAAATGAAAATTTCTCGTTATTATCGACAGCACCGATGCGAATCGCAGTGGGAAAGACGCGAGAATCGCTCGCGTGCGAATAATAAAAATGACTCGGAATTGCGCGCAACGAACTGAATAGACTGCAATCGCGTATTTTTCATGCCCCCTCGCAATGTGTCGTCCGTTAACGCGGTAGTTTTTGTGGCTTGAATTGTCAAAGTTGAAAAAAAAAGAAGACAAAAAAAAAAACATACACGTCGAGATGCGAACGAAGAAGCAAATGATAAAAGACTCGATTTAGTAGGCGTCAAGCAATTTCCCGGCATTAGCGATCTCCCGTGCGCTCTCCTGTGCTTATTACACGGCTGTCACGTAAAACCCTCACGCACGTTCCCTTCCTTTCCGCTGGATGTTCTCGGCTTTTCCCCGATCTCGTCGTCGGTTTTTCTTTTGTTTTGCTTCTCTCGCGCGCGTTCTCATCGTTCCGCTCGCGCGCGCGCGCGCGCGATTGCGTTGGCGGATTATTCTCGATAATCGGCATCGCGCGGCGTTTCTTCGACGAAGAAAAAAAAGAAAATCGCAACGCGTCTTCCTGGATGTGGAAGAGGGTTGATGCGAGAGATAAATTGCGCCGCGCGAAGCACAGGTCGTGACACGCAAAACACTTTAGACGGATCTGATGAGATCTGCTTCGCGCGCGCGTACGTGCGTGCCGATGATCATCATCGATCGTCGGGAGCCGCGGATGTGTACACACGTAATGGATACACCTCGGAGGGATCGCTCCGTGAAATTGCACGCGAAACGTATTTGCGTATAAGATCGTTCTTATTATCGTACAGATCCGATACTTGGAATAATGATAACAATCGTAACAATAATAGCAACAATAGATTTTTGTTGTAAAGGTTAAAAATCGTCAAACGCAAGAAATAATCGCTAAACATGCGCTTTGATAAAAAACGAATTAACTGATGGAATTTTGTGGTCAGAGATTTGACGTAATCGCGGAAAAAACTATCTGATGTTTTGTTTTTTTTTTTTTTCAATCCACGACGACGCGCAAGAACGCGGGGGAAACGTCGGTGTGACTTTCGCGACGAGATATCGATCCGTAATAACGATCGAAACACCGCGGGTCGACGTGTTACAACCGGCCTGTTACATAATGCGCCGCGTATTGGATTAATTGAGAAGGGGACCCCGGTGACCTCATCTCCGCGAGAAATGAGCATCTGGCACGGTGCACAGCCGACTGACCTTCGTAATGATTCTCGCGATTTGTCTGCAATTGAAGCGCGGCTCGAGTCGATTCACGGGGGGGGGGGAGGGGGGAAACTCTGCGTCTACTGCGTTTCTGCAGTCGCTGAAAATAATGTGTAAAAAAAAAAATGCAAAACCGTGAAGCACGGAGAGATGGTCGGGACGAGATAGAAGTGAGACAGAAGAAAGACGAGAAACGCGCTGAGAGAGACCGTTTGGTCCTGTTTGGCGAGGAGCCTGTGCGAGAAGCCTCGCGTATCGCGTGACAGAGTGTCCTGCTATTGGCGCGTGGTTGGTATGCGGCAGGAAAAAGACCGCGGCCAGGATTGTAACCGTAGCCACCGGGACCCGGTTCCCCGCCCACGTTCCGCTGTAATAATGCCGCGGTCGGGATATATCTCCCTTCCCGCTCCCTTCCGCCCCCTCGCTTCGCCGGTTGCTAGGTGGGTGTAAAACGTAAAGTCGACGATCCGACGCGTCTCTCCCGGAGCTCTGGATCTCTTCTCTCTCTCTCTCTCCGGGCCGATGCACCGCAGATTGCGAGTATCCTTGCTGAGGTCGAACGCTGAGAGGCTGCGCCGAAGGTCGTTGCCTGCCCGATATACCCGGTGCTCATCTAGGAATTTGCAGCATCAGCGTTCGCTCGCCTCTTCTCGTTCGCTCTCGATCGTACATTCTCGCGAGACGATATGCGCGACGAGAATACTCTGATTTACACTTAAAACACTTCGAGATCTTCGTCTTCTTCTTCTTCTTCTTCTTCTTCTTCTCTTCCTCCTTCGACCTTGAGATTAATTCAGTATCTTGTTAACGCAGCGTAGTCTCACTCGCGCGGGAGGGAGGAGGGAGCAAATTATTTAGCGCGAGGCAAGGCTGACTGCTATTTAAAAAAAGCAGTATTTGGGAAAGAGATGTCATTTAAAGAGACTTGCGTTTCTTTTCCAATTGATTAAAATTTTTAACTTTTTCTCAACAGACTTTTCTCTCTCTCTCTCTCTCTCTTGTTCTTTTAATTTTCTATATTTACGAACTTCATCAACTTGCGAACTTGATGCGCGACAACATGTAATAATTCGAACGATTGTAATGACGCGGTTAAACACGCGCGCGAGTATATCGCATAATTTCGCATGCAAATTTATAACATCGGCGATACGCGATCCGTTCCGCCTGTAATAACGACGGAATTACGGTATTACAGCCACGGCGTGTAATGTACTTCGATGTAATAATATCTCGCGCGCGAGCGCGAGAAATTGAGAATTTTATACGTGCGGTATACCATCGAATTATACTCCCGAATAGAGCGGACTCGCTTTCTTTTTTTTTTTTCAAAAAAAAGGTAACCCTACGTTCGAGAGATCGCGACCTCCCTCGCCGAGGAGGTCGCGATCATCGTTCGAGAACGATGATTATCCCGATTACATTCGTTGTGCCCGCGGAAATGGCAGGAAGTTGTTTGATTACCGTATTACCGCCTTCATTAGCGATCATCGTCGACACTAATGACCGCCGTCATCTGACGGCGGGACGACTCTACTGAAATCGGCGATCTCTCTTGATCTTCTCTTTGAAACTGCTACCGTACCTGCAGTCGCGACGGGACTATACGAGGAAACGATCAGAAGAACTAAATTAGTAATCGACAATTCTGTTTGAATAAAGGTGGCTGGTAGTAAAGTCATTTTAAATAGAGGCGCAACAGTTATTACTTCCGAAGGTGAGGTAATGATTGGCTTTAACGTCTCTCGAGGGAAACACGTAATGGGCGAACCTCGAAGTGAAGTAATTGCGCGATCGATATCAGGAGTTTTTTTTTTTCGAGTCATGCGATACGCAGAAGTAAAAACGGATGGGTTTACCTGTCGCGATACAAAAAAAAAAAAAAAAAAAAAAAAGGAGATAATCGGGAAAAAAAATTGCGACTTCTCTCGTGATTTCTCGCAGATTTTTTTTTGAGAAAGAAAGCGCGAATATAATTCGCGAGACAGAGAGAGAGAGAGAGAGAGAGAGAGAAAAAGAGAACGGCATGTGAATGTAAATTACGTGTAGCTATTTCCTTTCTGAGGTATCTCGCGCGCGCGAGACGGAATCGAAGCGGTGTGTGCGGAGAGAAAGAGCACAGAAAACAGTTCCTTCGCAGTGGTCCGGTTTTTGCCGGCGGGATGCAAGGACAGACGACGACGACGACGACGACGACGTCGGTGTTGTTGTGTGCCACAACATTGAAAGTAGCCGCGGAGAAACGCGCGCGATCACTCTTTATACTCCCTGAAAACGACAGTAAAACTCTCCCCGCGGGGAGGGAGGAGGAGATATTGCGACACCCGCGGCACCGAAACACGGATACGCAACGGCCGGTCAAACAATGGCCGGTGGTTCTCTCACCTCGCTATTCAGCCGAACGTTTACGGTCTTTCGCGAGTTTGTTTTTTCTTCCTCGCCTCCACACACAGAACCGAGAATCGTTCCGTTACAGATGAAGAAAATAAATTAAATTAACGTCGTAACACAGATAGAGCGATAGAAATCACTTCCTGGGATATGTTTTTACGATATTGCGACATATTGCGTCGGTGAACTCCGAACCAACTCGGGCTTTTGTTTTCGCAGGACGACGGTGGTATCGAGTATTTCAACACCATAGTGGTGCAGCCGCATCTGAAGCTGGTCACGAACCAGGGTAGAGGCTTCCACGTGAGATGTAGGTACCAGACGCGTGACAAAGTCGTAACGAACGATCAGACCCACGTGTCCATGCTGCAATCTCTGCCGTTACAGGTAATTAAATTTTCTTTCGACGTAAGAGAGAGATACACTTTCCGGAAAAAAATTTGCATCGGGTTTCTCACGGTTCGATCTAAATGTTAATGCATGTCGCATATGTTGCAATAAAATATTTATTTCCCAATCGTGTGTATTAAAACTGGTCTCTGAACGAGACGAATTTTGACGAAGAACGTAAAAGAAAATCACCTGAACCGTGAAAATTGTTCATCCCAGGCGACCGCGCCGATGCCCGGATGTACGATGAAGATTTTCAGCGGCGATCCGACGCAGCATCACGTGGCGGAGAACGTGAAGATCGGCGACCCTTTGACCCTGGTCATCAGCATCGACAAACAGGAGATGTTCGGTCTGAAGATCTCCGATTGTTTGGTGCGCGACGGTCTCGGGTGGGGCGAGCAGCGGCTCATAAACGACGAGGGGTAAGTTGGTTTGCAAAAGAGATCCTCGAGAGAAGAAGAAGAAGAAAAAAAGAAAGAATTTTGTATAAAAATAAAAGAGAAAAATTGGAAAAAAAAGAAGAAAATTAAAAAAATTCAGGATAATAAAAGCAAAACAAACGTGTAGGAGTTCGATTGGAAATTATTCGTTTAAGAGAAATAAAATTGTGTCGCGCGGTTTGTTCGCAGTTGTCCGGTCGACGGCGAGATCATGGGACAGTTCACGTACAACGAGGACAAAACGGAGGCCAGGGTGAACTTCCAGGCGCACAAGTTTCCGTATACGGCGAGCGTGTATTATCAGTGCAACGTTAGGCTGTGCGTCAAGCATGGCGGAGGATGCAGTAATACGGTATACCGCTGTCATTATGACATATAAGCGTCAGCTAGCTTGACTAATGATCCCATGAAAGACCATTATAAGTACATGTGTTTATCATCCTTTAAGCAATTTTGCTGCACGTGACGTGTGTCGCTCGAAAATATGCGGAACTTTGATCTCACAATTATCAGATTGAACTTGCTCGGCAATTACACGAATAGATTGACCTGATGTTTGAATTCGTTCAAACTCGACTTTTAGAGAGGTTTTTGTTTTGAGAAAAAAATTCTTTTTGTCTCTTCGCAGCCGCCATTGTGCAATTCGATAGCCAGACGGCGCAGAGACACCGCCAACGACGTAACGAAGGTTGGAAGTGTCGAAGGTCTGGACGGCACCCCGGCCACCATTGAAGTTTACAGCGGTTTGTACGTCAACGAAGCCTCGGACGTTAGTTCCAAGGATTTTTCCGACGACGTCTTCAGGGAAAGAGTGAGTTGAAGACTCGACCGACCGAAATATTTTCGAAAATATCGCGATAGAATCAGAAGTAAATATTTTTCCCTGCCCCCGATTTGTTTCAGGCTATCGACGATCCGAATATCATTTGCATATCGCAAAGGAGCTTTGCTATCGGAATCGCCATTGCCGGTCTCGTGCTCATGCTGGCCGTGGTGGCTGCCATTTTGGTGCTGCTCGTCAAGAGACGACACAAGAGCGTTTCCACGACGGGATCGTCCATCTACAGCGGACCGTATACGAACACTGCCTATAGCCACAGTAGCTAAAGTCCATCTCGCGTCTGCCGCGAGCGAGATCGATTCCTTTAAACTCGATCCGGTCGGAAACCCCCGTGCTTCTGCCGCGGCGCGATCACTCGATTCCGACGTGGTCTCCCTCGAGAACGAACTCGGGATCGACGTGAAAAATTAATTAAACTAGTTTGTTTTTGACGCAAGGTCAATCCGAAGCTACGATCCGAAGTCACCGCAACGAAGACGCGACGAAGCGAAACGAACGAAACTTCGAAACTTTTTTTGCTCAACTGCTGCCGCGATGCTACCGCTTTTAAATTCGATGTTTCGCAGAATGTTTCCTCAGCTAGCAGAGAGGCGGTGCGCTTCAAGGTAATTCGATAATAATTTTGACGATGGTCGAGTCCTAAATATATCGAGCTTTCTTACCTCCTGTTTTTTTTAAACGCTTTTTCCCTCGTCCCTTCGTCTTGTTTTTTTTTTAGAACATTATTGGCTTCCACCGTTGCTTGAACTATCGTGTCAGAAATAATAAAAACAAATCGTACTTGGGATAATTGACTATTCCGTCCCCGCGTAACGAACTGCAAACCTTAGCGAAACCTAGTTCCGAACGTTTTTTTTTTTAACAAATCGATATACGACTCGTTCCGCGTCGAGAAAGTTTACGCTAATAAAAGTTTACGCGCGTTTCTTTTAATATTAAAACTTATTTACGTAATAATATATATATATATATATATACTGTACTGTACAACTAGTCCGGTATACGCTGTCCTAACCAAGTACTTATCATACTCGCGAAAGCACTGCCCCCCAGTCGCGATTTTATCTCATTAATTTAACCGAATTGTTCGCGTGTGTGTTCTCATATTCTCTAGCTAGGTTTAAGTTTAATTCAACGCTACACGCAAACTCTCTTAAAAAAAAAAAAAAAATCTCAATCAAATACTCCAGTGATATTAGCGTGTCACTTTTTTTCAGGTTTTCTTTTGCAATTGTTAATGTTTCTGCATGTTTTTTGCTTGTTGTTCTAAAAAAAAAAAAAAAAAAACTACGGTCGTCAGTTTTACACATAATTGTTTTCCCACACAAGATTTAGCTCTCGCCTGGCGGATCATCCATCCGTCACGAGCGAGGCGATCTGCCGTCCGATTGAAAAAACATTTAGGTGAGTTGGTTTATATTAGCTTCCGGTGAGAATGCGTGTAAAATGGATGCGTCGTCATCGTAGATGTGAAAATATTTAATTTCGTCACATAGCGTGTTTACTAGAAAAAAAAAAAAAAAAAAAATCAAAGAGCCTGAAAATTGGCTCGCAAAGACCTACGATAAGTAGATTATTAGTCTCTACGATGACGCGATACTCGAATAAATGCGACGTGTGCGAGCGTTCAGATAGTAATCTATTATATAACGTAAACGTTAATTATAAAACGTTAATTAGTTTATTTGAAAACGAGGTGCTGCTTCAATGTCGATATTCCGAAACGGTCAATAACGAAGATAAGGAAAGAGAAATTTCCTAATATTCAAGTGCATATTTTTCCGACTGGGTCTAATCCCATTCAATTTGTTACATTTCATTGTAATAATTTAATTAGCTGATAGAAGACAAAATGTGCGAGTGAATATAGGGAAGAACGTTGAAGGTATCGACATTATATCAGCTTGGAAAAAAGGGAAAGAGAGAGAGAGAGCGTTTAGATTTTAAATGACGAAGACAAGAGCAAATTACTGCCAGCGCAGTCGCGTTAACTGGGTCCAACGTGGTGGTGGGTATATGGCATAAAAAAAAAAATTTTATATTTAGAGAGAAATCAACACGCGTAACGTAACTCGCGCAAGGAGCGGAATAACGTGGTGTTTGAGATTGCGGAAACGATAATGTATGCGACAGTTGTTCAGAATGGATCCTCGCGCGCCTCGTGAAAAAAACGCAATACCGACGCCGGTTTAAAGGTTGTTCATCCCTACGCACAACACGAACTTCGAAACAGAGATAATACAAAATTATCCGTCGCGTGAAAACTTCAACGGATACTAGATAAGTAATTTATTTATAGCTCACGAAATGTGTTTTTTCACAAAGTGGAAAATCGTTTCTAGTGTTAATTCCCTGTTTGAAAGGTGCAATATAAACTTCGAAGCGCTCTGAGAGGATCCGTTGGAATTTCTGTCAAGGGTTGGAAACGCTCGGCGAACGGATCGCGCGTGATCTCTTGCCGCGCTGTGGCACTGGTTCATAGTGACCATTGGGGATGAAAATGCTTGTATAGAATTCTTTTTTTTTTTTTTTTTCTTAAGGTGACGCAAGTCATCCGCGACGCTTCCCGCAATGTTCCTCTGGACCCTTGTCAAAAGAATTTACAACGAAACTGTGTAAATAACAAAAACTCAATAAATTCTGATAACCGTATAAAACAACGTTGTTGTTGTCCAGTGTGTGTTCCTTCGTTCCAGGTAATTCCTCAACAGATGAGAGCTTCTTCCACTTCTCTGTTGAAATTAGTAAGTTAAAATCCAGGTTGGTAAGGGAAAGTGTCTTGATATCGGTGCGAAATAATCGACGAGACAAAATTATCAAACGAGAGTGTTTCCTTTTTTATTGAATTATATATAATTCGTTTTTGGAAAATATGATATAATATATATATAATATATAATGTATATAATATAACAAGAAATATAATTTTATAGACGACATGACTTCCCTATATCAAATTTCTTTTGTTTTTTTTTGTTTTTTGTTTTTTTTTTTTACCTATATGATGTGCATTTTTTGGATGAGAATAATACAACTCTTTTTTTTTTTTTTTTTTTTTTTTTTTTTTTTTTTATATCTTTGTCATCGCCTTCGCGCAGTTACATTTTATACACAGATAATTCAGGTTGTCCGTTTTTCGTCAATCTCGCTCTTCTCCGTTCTTGAACTTCTTCTAACTTTTTCCTTCTTTTTACTCTCAACTCAAAATTAACGCAGTGCTGCCGAATATGTTTAAGATGTTCACTCGTTTTCAGATTTCTCTTATTTACGATTTCCCTCTCTCCTTTTCTCTCTCTCTCTTTCTCTCTCTTTTCATCTAACTTTCGCACGCGTAAATATTATATACATTATTATATTATCATATTATTTGTTTTTTCTTGAAAAAATATATACACGTGTCAAACAAAACGTAAGTCATTATTTTTTTCTGTCTGTAACATTAACAAAATAATAATAATACGATACGTCGCTAAGCATGGAGAGACACAGCCATCAAGACATTTAAGCGTATTCCCTCAGCGATTCTCACACGCTTCTCGTCCGTTCCACGATTTAAATACACGAGAGAACATGGAGCGAAGATTATGCGTTTTCTAGCAGATAACTTCGCCAGCGTGAACTATCGCCTAATTCTAAAATTCTATCCGTTCATGTTCCAAAATCCATTTGTCTCTCGTCTTCAGCGATGAACAGCGAAATTCAAACGATTCTCGCTGTTTATCGCAAGCCGAAAAAAACACTATCGCGCCTCCGTCGACAAACGAAGAAACAAACAACTCACATAATCGTGGCACGAAAGGTAAATACACTCGGGGAGAGAGAAAAGAGAGAGGTGAGAATTCTCACACAATCGATATTACAATAATTCGATAAAATGTAAATCATTTGGTTTCTCTTCTTACAAACCTATACATACATCATGTCGTTTCTCTTCGCATCTCTTTCCCGTACTATTATCCCCCAATTTTTTATTGCTCGCCACTATCGATCATTTTATATCAGTATTACAAAAATATTAGGAAACGAATGAGGCTTGCGACATTTACCCGTTTCTCTTCCGCCATTCGTATCTATTCTTTAAAATTTGTTTTTCTTAAAAGCGAGTTTATACCCGATCGGGTAAACAATCGGGGAGGTGACTGTCTCGGTATTTGCGTTTCGGTTTTCTCGTCGATCTTTAGAATGTACGAAGGAAAACTTACAAAATCAGTCGTGAGCGCAATGGTAATGAAAAATAGGAAAAAACATTCGTCACACCTGCCTGTGCGCGCGACGTTCCGCTGACCTGTCCAACGGGTTTTAAGTAACACAAAATTCGGAGGTAGAAACATTGTACGCGTCGCAACGCGTTTCATCGCGACTACGAGATAATAATAAAAATTTACCGAATGTGAAGTTTCGATCAAAAAAATAATTCGCGTGTGTGAATTCGGCGCGCGAATTTCCAAACAGGTGTGTCGAACGTGTGCGTGCGGTAGTTCAAAAGCGCGTGTAGAGTAACAAAAAACGGAAAGAGAATAACGCACTCGATCGTTCGCACTCGTTTTCACGCGACTCGGTGGTTCATTTCCAAGTCGAAAGGAGAGAAGCGACAGCCTAACAAGTAACGTCCGTTCGACATTGTATCACACGTACATATACACACCCCCGCGCGTGTCACACCCCGATCACAAATCTTCTCATCTTCTGTCTCCTCTTCCGTCTTCCTTCGTGTTTATTTTCACCGAGAGAGAAATACATACTAAATCACATAAATCATCTACAAAATATATGGCGGTGCCGCGAGGTGTGTCGGACGATACTTGGTGGCGGTTCCGCGGTGTGTGTTTCGAGAGTCGATTCAAGAGTTCCTTTCGTTTCTCTTTTCTTTTTGTTTCTTGATGATTATTATCTTAGAGAGAGATGCGTGAACTGTTTTTTTTTCTTTTTCTCGTTTAATAGGTACAATTTTTTATTCTTGTTTTCTTCTTCTTTTTCATTTAATCACTACGACGACGTTTTAGGTACAATTAAAATACTATTAATTGTGCGCCCATCTCTTTATAATCGAAATGTTCCGCTACCTACTTTTTTTCGCTTAATATCTGTTCAGGTCTCTTTCGTTTCTGTTTTGTTTTTTTTTTTCTCTTTTTTTTTGGTTTTTTTGTGTTTCCTTTAAGCCTATAACGAGATTAAAATCTTTATCACACTTTTTCTCACAAGGAAAAAGTAGTGCGGCCTATTGCCTTTGCGTTTTAGCCGACTAAGAGTATAGGTAAGATAAGTTCGCGTCTGCGCGCGTTTTTTTCTCTTTCGCTTTGTTTAAACTCTCATAAAAAGATAGGCACACCAGCTACGTTTCTGAAGTACAATCACCGTAAGCGAAGCTTGGATGGATTCCTCGTGGTTTTTGTATCGCGAAACGCAACGCGGGCACACCTCGCGCGGTTTATCCTAGTACACGTAAAGTAACGACTAACGGTTGTCCATTTTTGTTTGTTTTTTTCTTTACAATTATATCTTGCGACAATGCTGTTGAATTCGCGAAGTTCACACGAGTAAAGAAATATCACACACGCGTATAATAACATATTCCTATTATCAGTGACGCGAAATTTGCCCGCGCTGGTTCGTCTCTATAGTTTTTTTCTTTCTTTTTTTTGTTTTTTTTTTTTTTTCACAGACGGAGACGTAATTTAATTACCATGACCGCGTGTCACCATCACCGCTATTGATGTACGACAATATATCATCGCGTGATACAAATATGTCCTTTTTATTTCGTTGGAACGATGTGTGCGAGAAATATCCGTGTGTATGTGTGTGTGTGTGTGTGTGTGTGTATGAGTGTGTATCAGTAAGACAGACGATTCCGACGTGAGGACTATGAAGCGTACTTGCAGATATTGGAAGACGAATCATAGTGGTATAAAAAATTCGGCTTGCCACGTACTCGTGTTTGAGATTTAAAATAAATAATAATTTAAACGAATTTAAATAACACAGATCGCAGAATGATCGATACATCGTGTTCTACATGGACGTCGAACGAAACTGGTAGTTGTTTTTTTTTTGTACACATAAAAAAAAACCACAAAACTGTAACGCAACAAAATATAATGTAATATTGCTCCTTAAGAAAACAAAAAACAATATGGATTATCTTATGGATTTCAGGCTGTGTGATGGCTTCACGCTACTTAACTACAGCTCGGAACTAGACATAGAGACCGTGTACTGAATACGTTTACACGTTTATATACTTGAACTTATTATCAACGACACTTATCATTACAACACGGTTAATTTTTCTCTCTCACGGAGATATTTTTTTTTTGGTTGAAAAGAATGTCACACTTGTTAGTAAAATATATTAGTAAATTCATTTCTTTTTCTCTGATATTATAATATTAACATTTCTAATGTATTGTAATATTAGTAATATTGAGACACATCAATATTATAATATTAGAAATTATATATTATCTTTCTTGTTTTATTTTAATTGTGTAAAATATAGATACAAGCGTATCGTCAAACGCAATCGAAATCTTTAAGATCCGAGTGTGTAACGTTTTTTCTTCTTTTTTTTTTCTTCTCTTTTTTTTTTTTTTTTTTTTGTGAACTTTGTATACTATACCGGAATACTTACTGATATAAAAAAAAAAATAAAAAAAACAAAATATGATAAAACAGAGAAGAGTGAGATAGAAAATAAATATCTTGATTTTCTCTAATATTAAGAAATGAAAGGAAAATTGATTAGGATCAAAATTTACTGCGGGAAGAAAAAAAAAGATACATCTGACGTTTTCACTTGTAACTTAATCTTCAAAGTTGGAGCAAGTCGGGGTATAGTACAGAGAGTTCACAATAGATACACGTGTCAAAGACAAGATAGAAAGATAGATCGAGAGAGAAGTCAGAAAAAAAAGGAAAAAAAGAGAGGGAGAAAGAGAAGCGTAAGAGCTGGCGTCGTTAAAGCGCGATAGTTAATTTTTTTCGAGGTGTTGTCACATCGTGAGGTAGCAAACAGCACGTTCAAAAAATAGACTCAAAATAGGCAGCGATGTTTAGTGTGTAACATTTCGTCAAACGATGACGATTGCAGCGCGTATCAAAATTAGCAGGTAATAGAAATATTCCTTTCGTGTGAATATATTATTACAATTAACGTCGAGAAAGTCGCATGTGTATTGTAAACGTACTCAGTATAGTGTTTGTTTTTTTTTTTGTTTTTTAAATATATTTTCCGTACATTATATTAGTTTATACTTAATTCTCGTGTACGTATCTTCTCTCGACGCGGTCGAAAAAAAAAAAAAAATTCTCGCCGTAACGACCGTCGTCTCAGGAAATTCGCATCGTGTTTTGACCTTAACTAGTAAATCTTAGAAGTATCTCACATTCATATAGTTTCTGTAAAACCGCAGTTAAAATATCTTCAAGTATAATATATATATATATATGTATATATATATTGTATATATATTATATATACACGGGTAATATATTATTATAATAGTAGTTAAAATTTTTTTTTTCAAAGTAACTTTGTTTCTTCGATGCACCACTGACTTTTGCTCGTTTGTTACTCACGTCCTAAAAACGTAACAACTATGTTTCGTTTTTTTTTGTTTTTTTGTTCTTTCCTTCATTCTTTCGCAATGTCATGGTTCAATTCGAATGTTTTTCGGTGCGACCGAAAGGTTTTCGTTTTTCCCCCCCCGAGCAAACGAGTTAAATCCCGTCGTGTTATCCGGAAAAAAAAACAGAAACTCACGTTACAACATACCAATTTTTCGCGCACTTTTCACTCAGAATATATATATATACGCATACATGTGTATATATATATATACGCATACATGTGTTCACGTACACACATACGTGTATATACGTAGGAATCGGGCGATTCCCATTCCGAGCGTTTTTTTCTCTTTCTCGACACTCTTTAATCGAATAATTTAAGATAAAATGAGTTTTTCAAGCGACAAGAATATGTACCGTGTATCTCTCTCTGAACACGACGTCGATTGTTGCGTCCGACGACGGTGTGATTCGCAATTATCAGCGATGTACCGGCTATTTTTCTTTTCTTTCAAAATTGCATCAGTTGATTCCGACGGGTGATTGTCACCTTCACCGTTCCTGAAAAAAAAACAACCTACATTTCTGAAAGTGACAGAGAAACCGCCGCCGCCGCCGCCGCCGCCGCCGCCGCCGCTGCCGCTGCCGCTTTCGTCGACATGTAATGAATTATTCTGATGCAAATAAAAACGACACATCGTTGAAGTAAGGAAACACTAGTAGATGCGTGTTAACGGCAACCCATCAATCGAACAAGAAAACCATGTACAAAAAAAGCAACGTGTATGTTTCGTAAGAAAGTAATAATTCATATATATAGCAAAACTGCAGCCGTGTCACAATCGACTTGAGAGAAAACAACAAGAACAACCTTCCGACGTCAACTTGACGAAGTTTAATTGAACGATATCTGTTTTTTGTTTGTTTTTTTTTTTTTTACGTCTTATCGAGAGTGCGATAATAAGCAGGAAAAAGTAAACTGTAAGAGCGTCGTGTGTAATAACATCAGAAAATAGTGTGCAAAAGAAAACACATTTAGTGTCGGTATGACAAATACGAAGAAACGTTCTAGAATTGTTCCCGTTCTTTTTTTTTTTTTTCGAACAGACAAGTCCTAATTAATATTTAACAGAAACTTTTCCAAGAAAGAGAACAAACAAGCTTATTCCTCGAATAAAACGCGATCGATCGAAATCGCGTGCCGCGATTTAGTCAGCAATCTACCGTAGATCGAACGAAATGTACTTTTTATAAAGGAGAACTGACCGATCATGAAAACAACACAATGCGGGAACAATTCTGAAAATTTTCTTATCGATTGTTATCCTGTGCGCGGCGTTACTGCGACATAGAAAGCGTAACGGTGCAACACTAAAAAATACACATGTGCAATGAAAAGATATCTTCTTCCTACTTCTCTCTTGCAAAATTATCAAATTGTTTTCACAAGACAATTTTGTATCTTTTGCGCTGGAACACATCTCGTTGGAACAATTTGAGATTGCAATTTGCATTTTTTTTCCCTTTTTTTTTTTTACAAAACGTAATGCAAAGTTACGCAAGTAGGAATAACTTTCCACCCACGTTTTTGTTCGTGACAAATCGAAAAAAAACGTACAAGTATAATCAAGAAGAAGATGAGTCATAACACGCGCGTGAAAAAAGCCCCTAAATCGTATACGAGAAAGGCACTGTGCGTGCGTGTGTGTGTGTGTGTGTGTGTGTGTGTATTCTGTGTGTTTAATATTATTTTATTACTTAAGTTCTGTACCTTATATTATATTGTATTCCATAGGTTTTGCTTTTAAAGGGAGACAAGAACGTGTCAAAAATCGTGTCATACTTTATTTTTTAAGCAAAACAAAAGCAGAAAGTAACTAAATCTCAAGCGACGTACTGAGACAAACATCAACATCTTTCTCGCTTCCTCTTTCTCTCCCACACGTTCTCTCTCTCTTTCTTTTTGTCACTAAGCATTTTATTCAATTTCTCATACCTTCTCGGATGTCTTTGGGCGCGTTCGAAGAGAGCGATGGTATGGAAGGTGCCTGATAAAAATTGGGCCGTGCACCGCTCGGTGGCAAAGACGCTACCTTGGACCTAAATGAGAGTCGCGCATAAAGGTGTCAGATGAGATGGTTTTTTTTTTTTTTTTTTTTTTTTTCTCCGCGAGACTACCTCTGTTTGCGAATCTTCTGATTTCTGCCGTCGAAGGAAGTGGGCGTGCAGGCGCCCGAGGCGTTTGATGAATACGAAGGCGGCCTGTACGGTCGCGGGCAACCTTGAATAACGGGCGGTGATGATATTGGTGCATACTGCAACCGGGGGTTAGTTGGTACGCCAGGATGCATCAATCTCATATCCCCTGCAAACGTTGAACAACGACGGAGGATAATTAATTAATTATAACATCAATTGTTAACTACAATAAAATAATATAATATTATTATATATAATGTAATAATGTGCAATATAGCATTAATAATTCATAAATAATTAGTTGTAATATAAATTATTAACGAGATAATATAACGTTACATATTATAATATTATTAAAGATTATTTGTTTTTTAACGATAGCACCAAAATTTATGCAATAATAATTATTACCTTGCACGATATGGACACCCTGATACATTGGCAGTGGGTAACGTGGCTGAGATTGTGCGCTTCTATCCCCGCTCCCACCACCGAAGACCTCGTGCGCTGGGGTTGGGGACCGACTTCTCTGGGAGGCGTTGCCTGGCGTTGTCGCCCGAACACCGGGAACGACCTGTTTCACGAAAATGGTTTTTCATCAGATAGAACTTTATAATAGTTCAATGAATCGTCATAAGAATCTATCGTATTCTCACAGGAACATTCTGTCTGAATACAAGATTGGGAACTAGTGGCGCCATGTACGTGCCGGGCGGGGCCGGAGAGGTGCCGTTGGGAGGTCCGAATGTTCCGCCAGACACAATCGCCTGGGCGGCAGCGTAGCTGCTCGAGTTGACGTACATCAACGGCATACCAGGTATCTGTCAACAATAAAACGTGACACGCGCGTGTTTTGAAACGTGTTTTATCATCTGAAGTGAAAACTCACTTTATCTTTGCTAATAATAAAATTACCTGAGTAGACGTTGGCGTGTTAGGTGGCGTAGGTACTCTATACATCACAGGCGGCGGTTGTATCGCCGGCTGTCCCGGCGGAAAATACGTAGGAACCATATGGACCGGAGGTTGATACGTATAATCACCCGGTGTCGGGGTTACTGCCGGCACTGAACTGTAAGGTACCGGGTAACTGCCTACGTAATTAGCTATAAAACACACATAGACACATTGATCACACATGGGAAACGAAGAAGGAGAGCAAAAGAAATTGCAGTTGCAACGTACAATTTGTTTGGCTCGGAGGTGTCATCGTTTGCGCGTTAAAGGAGTAATTGGTCTGCAACCTTTGCTGCCTTTCTCCCGGAGTTTGACCGACGGAAATTGCCGTTCCGGGAGGAGGCACGAAGTACATTGTCTGTGGGGCCTGAAAAGATTTCTCTTTTACCGCACGGAACACACCGAGACAACACATGTAACGAAATAACAAGTGGATGATGTATTAATTTTTTTTTTTTACCGGTATTTGATTCGGTTGTGGTTGCCAATAATTCGGCTGTACCGTCTGTACATTTTGTACCGTAGATGGCGGCGGTTGAGGATACGTGGAGTGAGGGGGTGTGGGATGACTGTCACCGCTGCCACGTTGATCATAAACATTCATCCCCATAAAGTACCCGGAAAGTTCAGACACATCCTGAATATTGACGAGCATTATTTCATATTCTTGCGAGAGGGATTTGTTACAAACTCGCTTCTCAGAGAACACTTACTCCTGACTGTGGTATTGGTCCTTGAGGCATAGACACCGCGTAATTGGCATAGACCTGATTGTGATTGAAGACATCCCCCTGCCCGCCATTCTGCACACTCGCCTGACCTTGAGGCGCCATCATCACAGTCGGTTGTCCCATGGGGGGCGGGTAGACACCCTGGTTAAATTGTTCTGAGGTAGGTACGTAAGTCGCGTACGATTGAGCCGTTTGGTTTGTATGACTATATGTCTGTGCTGTCGTTGACGATTTGACTAGATTTTGTTGCTGCGGCTGTGACTGCGGTTGCAGTTGTGGCTGCGGCTGCAACTGTTGCTGCGATTGTTGTTGCTGTTGAGGAATAGATGGATTCTGCGAAGTTGGAGCAGAAGGTGGTGGCGGTGGCGGTGGTGGCGTGAACGGCAGACTGGGCGAGGTCGCTGTGTTCGTCACTTGAGCTTCACTTGAGGATGTCGCGTTATCGATCTTCGACTGCGACGATCGCTGCTTCTTGCTGTCGTTTCTGGGATGATTGCCATTTGTCGGTTTAGGTGATTCGGGGATTGGTTCCGCGTGCTGTTTAGATGGCACTACATTGCTCTCGTTTTCTATGTTAAAAAACTTTGGCGGATTGTCCGGATCGTAACGATAAACCGAGCCGTCCGCGTTTGTGTATGGCCGATTGGTCTGCGGGTTTATAATTATACTTCCGGGCGGCACGCTGGACAAACTGGTCACTGCCCACATGACGGTCTGGTTACCGTTCGAATCCGGCGAGGCTAAGTCTTGACTAGATACTTGAGTGTGACTGCACGTCATAGCGGCCGGTACGGGCGACGGCGACAGAGATGGCGATATCGTCGCATCACTGCGTTGGCTTTGCGACTTGTAACCGCTGCTCGAGCAACGGCTCGGACTCAAGCGTGAACACATACTGGCTCCCGAATCTGCGACACGAGCGTCACGAGATACACAACAATAAGAATAAAAAGCAACAAATGTCTGTTACATTACTACAAGTATATTATATATTGTTCGCCATACCTTGTTTCATGAGGCGTGCTCCTGCGCTATGTGTCGACGTAACGCTATCTCCTCTTGACAACATGCCCTTGGAATATCCACCAAAGCTGTGCGACTTCAAAACAGACGGACGCAACACTTCGTGAAACGAATTTTTCATCTCGAAGGATTCGCCCTTTTGGAATCTAGGATTTTGCCTAGAGATGCATAGATTGTTCGTATTCTGAGACAGTAATTGTATCGAGGAAAATGTACTTAAAAAGAATGTGATAAGTTACAGCTGTATAACATAAATAATATAATATTATATTAATAATATTATATATTATTAACATAACTATATTGAACAAATGAGAGATTTTAAATCTTGAAATATACGGAAAGTTAATACAACATACCTGTGGTCCGAAGGATGTAGCAGATGCCTCGCGGAGGCGTCCGAACTCTCCTCCGAAGACCAAGGCCAGGCTTCGCTGCTCCCGCTGCTATCCTTGAATATTCGCCGCCTGGCGCGCTCGTATTCCTCCTCCCGCTCCTCGAAACTCTTGCTACGTCGGCAATAATCGCCCGACAGTCTGTCAGGCGATTTGAAATTGAAAGAATCCTCGAACGAGCTCGAGTCTCGTTTCAAAATACTTCTTCGGGGCTCTTCCGTCATCAGGATATCGTCCCTGATGTAATCCCTGAATCGCGTGTCCGGTATTCGCGTGTTCTTCGTGCGCGTGACGATAACGCTCATACCCGACTGATCCACGTTGTGTTCCATGCCGAAATAAGCTGCCACTCGGTGCACCAGCATTCTGTTGTACGACGACATGCTCGGGAATTTGTAAGAGGCCTTCTGTCGGTCCTTCGCAAACTCGGTCAGATCTTTCTCGATCCTCAACATAACCGAGCGATCTTTCTGATTGCGATTGAGCGTCTGCATGATAAACTGCTCCAGATCGATCCCGGTAGAATCCGTGTAGCACATCTCCGTACTGCTGTCTGCAAATGAAAAACGTAAACTCCGTCGAGTTAGAATAAAAACGTAAATTGATTCGCGAATATTATTTGCTCGTACCGCGCGAGAGACACGGCGACGCGCTGTCGTAACTGCCCTGGGACGAATTCTGATGTCTCAGTTTGTGCCTTGACCCGGAATTGGTCACCGAGAGCGTGTTGCCACATTGCGCCGAGCACTGATTGTTACAGATGTTCAGCGTGTTCGGCCTGCGTTGCTCGGACTTGGACTGATTGTTCTGCGAGTTCGGCGCGAGATTGGTGCTCTTCGGCGAGTGTTGCAGCGCCTGACCGGTCTTTGAGGGCGAGATCGGGGTCTGCAGCAGACCGGGTCGCTCGCTCTGATTGTTTTTCACGCAGTTATTGCATTTCTGTATGTTATTCGTGTTCGTGAGCTTGAAGCGATTGTTCTCCAACTTATTGCCGTTAGTTGAAGAAGTCTTTGGTGAATGTGTAAGAACCTGAGAGGGACTAGATTGACCTGAACATTCGAAAGTTTCAAGGATTGTTTATCAACCGACAAACAATATGAGACCAAAAAAAAAAGAAGAAATCGAACTTTTTCGATTACCATTTCGTGACGGTGCCCGACAAGTCGGTGAGGTCGCTGTGCTGCGCATTTGCTTGGGTGATTGAGCGAGACAGAGATTGCTGTTAAATATGGTCTCGTTGTTGTTGAGACTTGCCGTTGTCTTGCCGGTGGAATTGGGCGAGAAGTTGCACACGATCTTCTTCTCGCCGTCCGCCGATTGCGGACTGTGCGGCGACGATGAACCGTTGCCGTGCGGCTCCCGTGGGGGAGACGTCGACTCTTTCATGGCATGGCTTCTGACCAGCAGCTTCAATTTTTTTTCGTTTGCCTGCAACGCCGGGAGGATGCTTTACGTTACGGTTCGACTGGCCGCGTGTTATCGCAACCAACTATATATGCACACTTATCGATTCGTATAAAGTGCAATATGTTAGATACTTTTTTTTTTTTTTTTGCTCTCGGTATCACATCCGCTGCACGAACTCGAGAAAGACTCAACAAAGACTAAATAAAACGTGCAGACTCTAACATTTTATTTCCTTTTGTTTAGCTTCTTCGCTCTTGAATCGCTCGAGTTCAAGTGTTTTTTTTTTTTTTTTTTTTTTTTTATAATCGAACAAAACGACAGTATAATCTAAGTAATTGACTAATTGCGCACACACACCCGACTACGAAACTTGTTTTCGGTGTCCGATTTGTCGGACGACGGACAGGAAGGCGCGGGACGGTGCAGCGAGTTCGACGGTGCAGGGGAGGTGCTGAAGTTGGGGTTGGCATTCCCGTCTATCATATCCGAGGCGTCCTGGTGAGGTGCACCAGCACCAGAGCCACTTACGGCGAGGCCTTGCCTGGCGGACGGCAGTGAGGGCATTCCACCACCTCGCACCACCACCGTGGGACTCTCAGGTCGGTCTTGCGACCTGCTTCCTTTATACACCACTATGGTTGGTACTGGAATTGTCACATGCGGAAAATAAACCGCGATTACTTCCCTTCTCCAGCCGAAAACTCATATACAGGATGTCCCGCGACAAGGGAAAGGTTTTTTCCAAGGTTTTAACAGCTTTCGCGCATCGAAAGTTGCAAGTTCAAGTTCGAAAAAAAAAAACGTGAAAGTAATTTAAAAAAAAAAAAAAAAAGTACAGATCGATCGTCTCGACGCGATTTTTTTGCAACCTCGCTTCTCTAAAGTTCAATCGTTAAATGTTACGTGGAAATGAGATATTTTTATCGAGAAAAAAAAAAAAAAAACCTGATTTCTCAAAAATCTCTCAACATAATCCGCAAGAGTGCGACTTTGCGCAGGAGACATCCTGTATACTAAATTCTCTAACATCAAATTGTTGTTAACATTGGTGCGTTAATGCGTTCCGACCGAGAGTGCGAGGCAACTAATCTGTTGTGAGAAACTGATGACACTTTGTGTGTGTGTGTGTGTGTGTGTAGCGTGTGTGTTTATGTATCAGACATCGATGCAAAAATTCGATGCACCTTCGCGAAAAAATCATATCCTTTTCCAACGGTCGCATAAAAAACCGAGTGAAATCGCGTTTTGTTTTTCTATACTGTGTGCAGAGATGTGGATCTCTCCTTCTCCCTACGTGCGTGTATGTGTGTGTGTGTGTGTGTGCACACGTGCGACAAAGATCACGACGAAAGACGGCGCGGCAAAAAACATTTGCGAGGCGTGTGAAAGAGAACCACTTACTCTCCAGGCGGGCCATGTGTTAAATGCGTCATGGGGTTACGCGGTGCGCTACTCTGCAACTGGTGGGTTCGACACACACAGGTGCAACTAGGTTAGTACGTGAATCTTTCGGGTGGCGTGCAGCTCGAAGGGCTGATACTAGGAGCCAGATCACTGCACGTCCACCTTCCGACATCGTACGCTCTGTAAGCAGACACATAACACCCTCGTGACGCCCCCGTCTCGTGCGACAGAATGATGTAAATAATCGCGCTCTCGTGTGATGTTGTCACTTCTCTCCCCCGCCCCTTCGTCATCGAAAAAAATATTTGCACAAATCTCCGCCACCCTCCCCGTTGGGTTTGCGCGCGAGCTTTAATCGTTTTCGTCCTCCGATCGGGGGAGAGAGAGTGATACTCGGGGGTTTTACGGAATTTAGTTTTTTATTCACCGAAGAAGACCCCCGGAGCGAGAAGAGGTCTGAATTGTCTGAGGCAGAAGAACAAACAAAAGAAGAAAAAAAGACGACCAGATATTTTTAAACATTCAATCTGCTCGTATCGGCTTATTTCCTTCCCTTCTTTTTTCTGATATTTTTTATAGAATTTAGTTTCGTCGCGCGCAAAAATGACACATATCCCTTGTGCGATCTCTCTATCTCTCTCTCTCTCTCTCGTCTGAGGACAATCGTGTCAGTTTCAATTTCGCGCTTAATTCCGCCGCAACAACCAGATGCAAAAGAGATGTAAAAAAAAAACGGAAAAAAAGTGGTGGTGTAAAAAGCGACATAAAATTGTCACACAAGAGTGACGCGCGAGGGATCGTTGGTTATTCAGTGACAGAAGCTACATTGTTGCCGCGCGTCGCCTTTATGCGAATAAGCTCGCTCGTAATTATTGTTGTAAAGGTAAACGGTTGGGCTATGAATCACGCGCTCTACCTATAGGTCAATGTTACACCGTGAATCATTTGTTCCGCAGCGCGCGCGATAGGAGTCTACTTTGGATTATTAAATGGCCGAGTCACCGAGCGCGTTATATTGCGCGCGTTTTGCGAAACGGGAGAGCAAATTAACGCGAGAGCAAACTTCATCGCGCGTTTAATCGCAGTTCAATTATGCAAAGGTGCGCGCACGTTCGATGCGAGCGTTAAACGAATACATTTTCACGGGGGGGGGGGATGTAATTAGATCTTATTATTTCCTAATGAATCCCCTCCTCCCCTCACTTTAAATCGCGAGCGAGAGAGCGTAAATATCTCAATATTTAATAAACGAGCGATATGCAACGCGCAAACAACGTGATAAATATTGAAACCGTGCGAACTAAATAGCAGTAGAGGTCCGGAGTTAATTTGCGCGCTCTCAATCAAACATTATCGCCTCTTACATTATTATCGGATTGGTTTTGGAACGAGATGACGTTTGCCTCGCGAATTATTCGCGATTGGAAAAGTTTTCCCTTCTCCCCCGCCGAAAAAAAAAAAAAAACAAAAGCGTTAAATTCAACAGAAATTTCCATGTTCGTTTTTTTTTCTCCAATTTTTGCAACAATTGAAATTCGATGACGCGTTTACTTCGCAAACTATTCGAGTAATTGCGAACATTAATTAATTAAATTTAAGAGAAATCTATCCGTGTTCGTTCGTCTGCGCGATTTGCAACTGAAACTAATTGTGATGCTATTTGCAAATTGAAGCCTGTCGGAAAAGATTCGCGGGAGAGATGTGGCGTTGAAAAAGTTGGTAGATCGATAAAGTCGAGTTTGTGAAGTCGAGTTCGTGAACCAAAGCTAAAGCGTTAAGAGAGACGGCGACGTTTCGTCCTCTTCTGGTGTTCAACGAACCTCCAATTGACTTCGGTGATCTTCATAGCGGCTTCTAATTGCGCGACGGCGCGAGTGGTCATCGCGTTTAAATTTAAACCGGAAATGCGACTACGGGCGCGTTCCGCGTTATATGTGCGGTGTAAAACTCTCTCGTGCGCTCTCTCGTCCTCCACGCGCGCTTCTGCCGCATTCCTGTCGCGATGCGAAGATAAATTTATCCTCCATTCTCGACACGCTCGACGTCGCGAATCGTTTTCGATCGCCGCCGATTGCCCGCCGCGGCTCGCATTTCTCTTCGTTTTCTCGTTTTTTCCTCTCTTCGTGTTCTCTTCTCGTCTTTTTCCCTTCTCGTTTTCCGCTTCTCTTTTCCAATCCCGTGTTTCTCTTTTTTTTTTTGTTTTGTTTTGTTTCTCCACGTGAGTCACACGACGCGGGAAACGACTCTCTTCTGCATTCAACGGTTACATATCGATCACCGGCGCGTTCCTTTATTTTCTCTTCCCGCCGTCGATCATCCTCATCCTCGGCGAAACATTTAGAAGCCCCCTTGCTCGCCCGATGAATTCGATCGCGAGAATTTTCTTCTCTTCGCGAAACAAATACACACCCTCGCGCGCGTTCTTCTCCTTTACGTTACAATAAGCGAACGAGCGGGATAAAAATCGGCGAGCGAAAATTCTCTTTTCATTCTAACGAGCGTAAATTGTATTTACCAGACGCAATCGGATTTGTGTAATTCTTTACATCGATTCCCGTTCTCTCTCTCTCTTTCTCTTTACGGTCTTTTATCTTGCGTGTGCGTAAAGTGATTTTCGCGAGACGTTATCGGTCGGCCGCGTGCGTTTTACAGCCGATAAACACGGTCGGTTTCTCCTCGTAAAAGCGGAGCTCGATCGGATTTACGGGGGAATGGATTTCTCGTCTCTCTCTCTTTCTCCTCCACCTTTTCTCTCGTTCGCGTCGTCGTTTGTGTTCGGCCTATCGCCCGCAACGGGAGAATTCCCGAGGGTCGTCTCGCGCCCTCGTGGAACAAAAAAAAAAAAGAAACGCCGAGATATCGTCGCGCAACGACGTGGAACGAAAATTTAATGAATGAAGAACGTCACGATAATTCTCAACCGGGATGAGAGAAAACGCACACGACACAATTTGACGGCTCTGTTCGCACACGAAGCGAAGAGGCAGAGAGAACGTGTGGCGATTTGTTTTTCGACGGACGCGATTTTCCGTGACAGTTTGTCACCTCGCGCTGTGATAATAAATCGCGCACATGGCTGGCGTCTGTTGCGGAGAAACAGAGATTAATTAACCAGATACCAGGAATCTCAACTGTCGTTGGAACAATCCGGATTGGCACAACCGGGATTATCGATGAAAACCCCACAACGCGCGATTACATTGCAATCCCTACGCTAATCGCTTGCGGCCCGCATGTATAATTCGTCACTCACGTTTGATTTCACAAAGAATTAATTTACGTTGACATAGGTCGACATGCGATCTATCGACGCGGTTTTCGATTTGCGTGAACGAGCGGAAATGTGGATCGCCGCGCCGCGACCTTCCGGCCGCGATTCTCGCCGCTCGTTTTTCACGGAGGCCAACACACGCTTTGGCAAGGCTTCGCCGCGTCTCGAAAATAGCAGAGAACACTCCTCTCTCTCTCTCTCTCTCCCTCTCCCTTCCCTTCTTTCCTCTCTCGCACTTTTTTTCCAATCGCGCGCGCGAGATATCTCGCGGCACTCGCCACGATTTTCTTCTCCTCTCCGTGCGTGTGTGTTCTCCCGCACACACTGGAGCGTCTCGGAGGAAGAGATGCGACTCTCGGGGGGATACAACACCGAGAGAAGAGAACAACGAGAACGGAGGCGAGGAGGGGGCAATCGTCGCGAACGAGAGCAATCAGCGATTCGGCGAAGGGGACCTGGACCAGCTGCGATCCACAAACGTCACCGCGGAACCGCTTTTCGCGAGAGACTGAGAGAGGCGCGCGCGACGCGCGACTCACCCGGGTCGAAAAAGAGCGGCGAGGGGTCAGGTGGCACACACACCGGAGGGAACAAGAGAGAGAGCCAATGTGTTGCGAAGCCAACGGCAGAGAGAGGGAGAAGAGGAGACGTGCAGGTCGGTTGCGAGAGTGAGAGAGAGAAGAGGCGATCTCACTCGATACCCGAGGCGAAACGTCCGTCGGAGCGACAGAGACAAAGCGATCCGATAACACAGCGGAGGGAGGGAAGAGGAGGGCGGCGGGGGGGGATGAAGACAAAGACACCGCTATCGAGGAGAGGCGCCACGGAAGGAGACGCGAGAACAAAGTAAGAGGAAAGACGGCGCGCGATCGAGATGACTGGAAGGAGACGGCGGAGAACGGAGATAGGTGATAACGACGTGGGAGAGATAAGAGGGACGAGGTGGAGGAAGGACGGTAATGAGTGCACGCGTGCGCGTGTTCCGTGCGTACTCGGAGAGAGAGAGAGAGAGAGAGAGAGAGATGTATGGATGTAAATAGGGAGAAAAGCCGCTGCTGGCTTAAGGGAAAACCGCGTCGTGTCGATTTCGAGATGGGTTTCTCGCGCGACCCTGGAAAGATTATTATATTACAACGAGAAATGTAAACGTCCGCCGTCCCATGCGAACGTTGTTACTACTTATCACGCGGGATTGTCTCTGCTTTATGGCTCGCACGTGGAGAGAACAGATTTTTCAGAAATCTCTTCTCGCAAATCATCGTGTTGTGGGAAAATTGTACAATTTTCAATATTTTCAATAAAAGTTAAATATCGTTCGGAAACAACATAAATTACATAGAAGTTTGATTACGAGAGCCGGTGTTGCTAATAAACGTTCGGCTCTATTTATTGTTTTTTTTGTTTTTTTTTTACAATTAAGTGCGCGGGGTAAATTTTCGCTGTTGCTTTTTTTCTCTTTTTTTTTAAAAACAAAACACAACCAGAGTTCTGAAAAAAAACTCCGACCATCTGAATGCTTGACCGACTGTTTCCAGGTCAGTGCCGGACTACAATCTCCTACGAGATATTGCGATCCCTAGGTCCGGTTTTAAACCCTCCGCGTGGGAGAAACAGTTGTTTCGAATTTTCCGAACTCTACGAACGAGAAACAGAGAAATCAATTTCAGAAAGAAAACCAGAAGGAAAAACCTCCATGCAAATATAAAAAGAAAGAGCAAAATAAAATACGTATGTTAATTTTTGTTTTTTTATTTTCAAAGTTTATTCTCCGGACACACACGCGGCACGCGCGCGCGCAGAGACACATGTACGTGTCTCTCGCGTTCTTGATCGTCAAACGGCGGAAGAAACAGGCGAAAACAGAAACAACAAAAACTTTTCTGTCCCACATTCGCGGTGAGTTTGTGCCGTTCCCGTGAACTAGCGCGGGCGGCACGCGTGAGGCATGTGCGCGCGCACGTGCAACCGAGTGCGAATGGTGTCTATGACCCATATAACACGCCCAAGCGTAACTAGGTCGTGCACCCTTGTAGTCCCTGGAATAATACAGGGTGATCCGCGCGCAAAAATTACGCCGAATATCGATTCGAAGATACGACGCGCAAAATTCCCATTTTGTGCGCTTGTGTGCGTGCGTGTGTGTGTGTGTGTATCAATTATTTCTTCCCAATGATATTGCGAGAGAAACAAAGAGCGACGTCGTTGACACGAAATGTAAACTCAATTTAACATAATTAAAGAAGATATTCGACATCGACAAACAAACTCGAAACTTGCGGCGCTTCACTCGAGACATCGAGTGAGAAATCTTGTCATAAGCGAGGACCAAAAGTTTTGCGCGGACTCCGTTATCGACGCAGAAGGTACAGAAATCGGATATAAAGGACATATTGTGTCCCCTCCCCCTCCACGAGGTGGTTGATTTTATCAAGATGCGGGGCGGAGAAAGCAGAGTCGGTTTACCAACGACAATGTCCTGGATTCCTCCTGCGCAAATATTCTTCCCCCGCTTCCCTCGTCCCTAAAAACTCCCAGTGATATAAATCGATCGCAAGCGAGACCGACGCGTTCGCTCGAAGAAAGAGAAAGGAAGAGAGAGAGAGAGGGTCGGGATTTGATTTCCCGTCGCAGAAGGCTAAAGTTCGTGATTAAGTAGATAACGGATATAAAATTCTGCAGTCCACGAGATATTCGACTCCGGAGTCTGTTCATAACACGTGAGATCCGCTCGGCAACTTGCGAGAGAAAAAAAATAAACATTAAAACATTCGTCAACTCGTTGAGAGAGAAGAGAAAAATCGAAATTTTTCAAATTGCGACAAATTCGTATAGCGGAAAATGAAATCGGAAACAACAATTTCTTTGCGCTCTTGCTATATTTAGCACTATTCGTCATAATTTACTCTATTTGCGCGACTATCTGCTAAACTGTCACATATATTTGCTACCGCAAATGTATCGTGACACCAATCACGGTAATGGAGCCGCACAGTCGTCGCATTGACCACACTTCTGACTCCGAAACCGTCTCCATATACGCGGGTGAACCCCCGAGGTAGATTCGCCCCCCGGTTCGGCGGCACCTAATTCCGAGGTCCAACCCAATTTCTCTCTCGCTCTTCTCCTTCCCGCGAATGGAACGACCTGGGTGAGAAGGGAAGCAGGCAGGAGAGCCTGCTACAGACGTGGATACAGCAGGAGGATGTTATCCGCAGGAGGAGGGAATTATATACGGGATGAGAGGGAACGCGAGAGAGAGAGAGAGAGAGAGAGACAGAAGGTTAGAGGCCGTCCTGCGCGCACACAGAGAGGCACGAAGAGAGAGAGAGAGAGAGGGAGCGCTCCGTTCAGTTTTAGCGATACCCAGTGCTAGTCCGATGCACCCCTTGTCGCCATGGAAACGACCTACTCTCCCTGGACGGACGCGCATCAGGCACCCTCGCGCAAGAGTTAAACATTCGAAATAAGGATATCCGCTCAAACGCTTTTTCGACGACTCCATCTCCGCTTTTTCGAATCCCGAGATTTGGCTCTCCATCACAACCTCTCTCCTTCTCTCCCTCCCTCTCCCGTGCGTTCAACAACCCCACCGGCTATTTGCGAAAATAAATTCTCTCTGATATAGACAGTCGGGGGGTTAAATTGACCGAGTTCTGATCCGATTAAACGGCTCGTCTTCACGTGACTTTGTGAATTTTGCGAGCAGAGAAAAATTGTTCCGCACGTTTGAATTTTAGACACGTGAGAGTTGTGCAAAAATTTTACATCGATGATGTTGTATATCGGCTTGTGAATTGACGCGAGCGTTTATTCGGCGATGGTGGCGATTCAAAGCGACAGCTGCGTCTCGGCATTGTCTGTCTAAAAGATTACGCGCGCGTTGCGTACCTATAGATAGATAATAGATATAGCGATGTCGTCACGAGAGACGGCACGAGACGCGCGCTTGTGGTGCTCGCGCGCGCTCAAGACAAAGACATCCCGCGGCGACGAGATCGATATACAGCGCGATTTTGATTCAGTTATCCAATTACAGCACACCCACTGCCAAACACGTGGTTCGCGCGGGAAAATCCGCGGAATCTCTCCAAATCGTCTCTAACGAGATCCGTTCTGAAGCTCGCGCGGATGACTCACGCGCGAATTCTTCCGGAGGATAGGATTGTTCTTCCGCGCGAAAAGAGGAAAAACGATCGAAGCGACGACTCCACCGCTCGTGTTCAATAAGTTTTAAGTACGTCGTAAAAGTCTGCAACTAACAGACTTCTCGCGGAAAGTCCTCTCGGATTCGACTCTCGGCCGAGATGTCTTTTTCGCAAAGAAAAAAAAGACACCTTTTTTTTTCTTTTTGGATTTTTTAAATTTCATAGAAAGGTGAAATAGGTGATGGGGAATCGTTTTAGACAAATCTTCGAAATCGATTCGAATGTCCAAGTGTAATTAATTTACACGTTTAAAAATATATTTGCGCAAGCACATTGGCTCGTATTGACCTTAAACTATCCGCTGGTTTTATTCAGGTTACCCGATATAGCGGTCGACCTGGGTACTCTCTCGTCGAGCTCTGGGTTGCTGAACTCCGTGACCCATATATCGGCAAATAGGTCAGAGAACAAACGACGAAGACGACGAGGCGGGGAGGGAGGCGTTCGCTCCCGCGCGGCCGCTTTTACGAGAGAGTGCGCTTTCGCGTTTATGGAGGAACTTCATCTATCTCGCGCGCGCGCTCGTAAAGTCCGAAAGACCCTTTAAACGCGCTAATTCGAGCGACGTGCGTTTTACCTCGCGCCCAGATTCCGTCGAATTACGACGAACGGGAGTGAAATCAGAGAGAACAAAAAAATAAATAAAGAAATAAAGAAAAATTGAAAAAAAAAAAAAGCAGATCGCGAAGAAAATCTGCCGATTCCGTCGGAGTTTTTACGGATCGCTCTCCGGGAACAACGTCGTCCGTCGGTTTGTATTTTCTACCGCAAAGAGATTAAAGATCGGAGAGAAGCTAGGACTTTGCCATTGGCCGTGTGCGGTCGTTCCGATAACAAATGTGAGACAAGGTTCGCGCGAGACGTGTCGCTTCTTGCTCGATAAGTGTTTTTCTCGACGAACTAGGTGAAACCGGAGTTTTCTTAAGCTACGAAAGCACAGGAGCGCGCGTAGTTTTAAAACTGAGATCGTATGCAATTTTTTTTTTTTTTTCAAAGAAATGCAAATTTTTTTTAAAAAATATCCCAACGCTTTACTTCGTTGAAATATAATTCTCGATTATATCGAATAAAATAAACAAACGTTCCCCGTATTATCACATCGTTCGTATTATAAAACAACTGTGTATAGCTGCGTAAGTAATCAACTCTTGATTCTGTGTGTACTAAGAAAACAGAAATATTGTCATCGCACCGTGCGGTGTTTAACTTGCGCGTGCGATGCGCAACAACCGCGAAGGGAGAAGAGAGACGGGGGGGAAGGGAGAAGTCTAATGCTCTTTGGCATTCGGGAAATCGGCGCGAGAGCACAGCTTCGCTCCTTGCTCGTCTTCCGCAACATCTCTCTCTCTCTCTCTCTCTCTCTTTCCCTCCGGTCGCTATTTATAATGAAAATATTTTCGCGACCAACCGACCACTGCCCACACATATCCATCGGCGGATATGCGTCCCGGCGCGCTTTTCAACGCGCCCACGATCGCTCGTCCGATCTCTCGTGTGACGTGACATCTTTTTTTCTTCCTCTCTCTCTCTCTCCCTCGTACGTCCTCTCCTCTCGTGCGTGACAACCTCTTTCACCTTACGATCTCCCTGGGTACATATCATCTCCCGCAAAGCGATGTGTTAAAATAAAAATTTACGTCCGCCCCGCGTACTAACACGTAATTCTGAATATTTCAAACGGATCCGTCGTTTCTCTCTTTTCCGTGTATTTGTTCGCGCGGTTTCGATTCGGAAAAAAAAACTTCCGAGATTGCGCAATCCGACAATTAAACGTTTTGCAAAAATTATCGGTTATCATCGTAAAAATAAGCGGCGAGAAAGAGAGACGAGAATACACACGCGAATACACCTTTATCGATAAGCACACAACCTTCTGACGTCTTTCACTCCCTCCCTCCCTCTCCCCCTTTTCTTTTCCTGTCATCAGTGCGACTCTCTCTCTCTCTCTCTCTCTCTCTCTCTCTCTCTCTCTCTCTCTCTCTCTCTCTCTCTGTCTTCCACGTTTTTTTTTCTCACATCGCGCCCTACGGCGTCTTGATTTTGCGGATTTTCCGTATCCATAGGTTTCTCGATCGGCTCTCAATCGCCCGGATCGGTGTTTACACTTGTCGTAAAAATAAATGGCGCGCGCGCTCGTGGCAGCGCTTGTATATTTATCGTCGGAGACGGAAGTCTCGGATATCTCTCTCTCTAGTTCGCGGATAATTCCTCGTTCGCGAATCTATGCGGAATTCCATCGACGTGCTCGCCGTATCTTTCAGAAAAAAACGAGCGCGCGCGCAACTTTGCGGGCGACCGCGTGCTGTAAAAAAAAAAAAAAGAAAAGCCATACCGAAATTGCGGGACAGGTAGAACGCGAAAAGATGTGCGGTTTTTGGCGGACTACACCGCGCGCGCGGTGCGGATCAATAACACCGTCCTTTCCTCTCGCGATATGCCGCTTCATTCCGCCGAGCTGACAAGGTGCGTTTGCTGTCATCGCGCTCTGATCCGGACGTTGACAGCTTTGTGTATTTAGAACCCATTAAACGCGCACTCCCCGTGGCATTAACCGCACGCGGGGAATTGTTCGTCGAGAGCTTTTGTCAACTTTAACAACAACGTTGTTCTCAAGATGCATCGCTTCGCGTGACTATAAAGAGCCGATAGATAAAAGATTTTATCTCGCATGTCTTTGAGAAAAATAATTTATAACAAAATACTTATATAAAACATTTATATAACATCTTGGAAACTCAACAATTGAAATTACATCTTAAAAAAATTTCGAAACATCGAGAATGTTGTTATGATTAATGGATATATCTAATAATTTCTTAACAAAAATAAATGTTTCCGGGGTTATTGGAACATTTGTCTTAGCAATTCAGTAAACGCTGACGTAAAATAAATAAGAGAACAAATTTTTTTAATTACGCTCGTTCACACAAAGCAAAACAATCGTGAAAATATATATATATATATATATTTTTTTTTTGATGTGATAATAATCGAGTAACGACGATTACAAGTCAATACATGTTGAAGAAAATGTTCAGCTGTTTCGTGAGAATTCGCTTAGAACTGCCAAAGTAACGAAAATATCTTCGAACCGATCTCTTCTCATAAAATTATCGTGTCGCTTGACACTCGAGATTTGTTGGCGTGGATTAAGGCGCCATGTGAGGGCGACGCGAATTAAGAGGCCGACGTCCGCGAATTATTTAATAAATCTACGACAGTTCTCGCAAAACGCGATGTTCGCGACAATTGCAATTAAATTGTCAACGAAATTGCGATGCCCAAATACAAAAAAAAAAAAAAAAAAAAGCTTTTACGCTCATTGGTTAATAGACGCGTCGCTGATGTTCTCGCGTGACAAATTGCTTTTCGAGGAAGATTGAAAACCATCGAGTCTCTCTCACACGCATATATATTCAATAAGGAAACTGATCACTTTTGGCCCGCGTTCAATTCTACGTCAAGACGTTCTCTGACGCCAGCATCAATGAAAAAAGAAAGAACGCGCAGAGAGAGAATAGAAGGAGAGAATCCCCCAATCTCCGACCGAGGAGTTATGTCTCTGTATAAGACTCTCGTAGACCAAAAATATATCGGCCGTAAGTTAACGTCGAAATGATTTTCGTAACTTCTTGGCAACGCGAGCAAAACAATCTCCTCCGATGGTAATCGGCATCAATTCTTAATTCGCAGAGGAATCATCAAGGGAGAGAATTTTTTTTTCACGATCGCGTACGAATAAACATAATGTAAAAAGATTGGTTTTTTTTTTCCCCACGTGTTTACGAATAGTTTTTACAAAAACTATGACGGAGAATAATTTTATTCGAAATCAAATGTGCGCTTTACTCAAAGGAGACTGAAATGTTGGTCGCCAAACAACATTTTTACCAACGAGACGGCACGTCTGTTGAATATTTAACGAAGAAACACTTGTCATTGGTTCTAATGTTTCTTGACGAAGGTTCATGTATACGGGCTTTAGATACGGGCTTGAACTCAAGAATCCGAGCACATGTGTAAGTCCTTCTGGTCTTTACGTCTCTCTGCATTATTCACGCGTTACATATTGAATGGAACGATACACGTGAAGAAAATACAAGGGAAAGAATCCGAACACGTGTATCACGTGCGCATAAGAGATTGTTTTACATAACAATGAAAACGATCGCGAGTGGCTTCGAGAGAAAGAGAGAGAGAGAGAGTAACGTCAGCGAGAAAATCTCCAATAAGCGTGGGAAATAAAATATGTACGTTTCTACGAACACTTGAAATTCTTTATTTCACATTTTTCAAATTTACGTAACTTTTTTATTGTTTACGTAAAATCGCGATGAAATCGATGAGAAAATTTCTATGCAAGCGACGTTGTGAGAAATTCCTCAGGTAGAACGTCTTGCGCGCGAGGAAAAACAGCAAAATATGCAAGAAGCGACGGTACGTCTTGACGTTTCTTGCAATTATCTTGAAGATATGCCGATCGCCGTATAAAATATTTAAGCAAGTCGCGGTCGTTGTGTCTGTCGCATTCCCGAGAGCGAAGACACCGCAGGTGAAACCCATTATTTTTCACGAATGCGGAAGAATGACTCTCGAATGACTTGTCTTCTCATTAAATGCCGCGAGATACACGATCAAATGGGAGACAAAATAGACGAGACGGGACTTCACAGAGTTCTCGAATTTATTCGTCGAGTCTCTCGTTAATCGAAAAATATCGAATTGTTGCGAAGTACAAGTGTCCTCTCGAAGTAAAACATATCTATACGATAATTAAGATTCAGATTACAATTTGGAATCTTCTTTCTTGGTATCGTGAATCTCTGATCGCGTTTGATTTAATTTTAAAATATTACAAAAATTTTGCAACAATTCCGACATCTTCTTTTAAGTTAGTCTTACTGTATGTCCTGTTATTTATTTGCTGAAAAAAAAACGATCTTACATAACTTATTTTCAATAATTTTTAGAGAGAGCTTCGAAAGATGCAGCGGACGAAAGAGACCCAAGGTTCAGAATTAGGATCAAAGTTACAAAAACTCAGCGCAATTCCAAATTGCATTTTATTATTTAAAATATTATTATTTAAAATTACAGCAGGCAATTCTGAATTTTTAACAATAAGAAGCGATTTAAAATATTGCGGCGGTTACTTTCTTGCAACTTTTCGTTTATCACATCGCGACGAGAGAAAGCGAACAGACCCAGGTGTGTGACGTGACGCGATCGTAAATTTCCCACAACTCATAATTGATCGAAAGCACGTCGTTCGCGAGCAAGAGCACGCGATGACGAAATGCAAATATCCACGTGCGCACGCGAGATAGTCGGTTAGCGCGAAATCGTGAATCGACCTTTCCCCCGACGGTTTTTCTCATGCTAACGAGACATTTCGAGAAAAACATCCACTACCGGCTCGCAAAAGTTACGAAAAATGGCGTGTATGCTATGCATGTTAAAATCGCGTCGCGTTGCTCTTTCATCCTCAACTCCCTGGGCTACTGACATTTCACGGATGAAATCCGACGAACTCTATCGACCTGGTTTTTTCTCCACCTGCCGTTACAGCACAATGAAGACACGGACAGCAATTTAAATCACCTCGCTCGTTTAAATAGCTCTCGGAGGTTCGAGGAACGGCCGAGTTTAAAAAAGCGCTGCGCGATATTACGTAATTGCGATAATTACATCTTAATTGCGAATAAAAAACGCGCAAGTTTGCGTCGGCAAACTAATTACGAGAAAAATATAGACGTAAATAAAAAAAAAAAAAAAAAAAAAAAAAAAAAAAAAA
>QVNW01002089.1:0-15581 GCA_014825475.1 Pseudomyrmex flavicornis
TTTTTTTTTTTTTTTTTTTTCAAGTTACAACACGCAGCCTCGTGTAAAGAGAGAAGCGCTAAACAGCGAGATTCGTGCTGCCGCACCGTGCCGTGAGGCAGCAGTTCCCAAACTGCGCGAAGTGAGAGTAATAATGAGGAATAATGAGCCGCACGTTGGAGTTACAAGGACAAGCAAGAACCGCGCCACGTGCGCCTCGTGTATTACACGTACGTTCATTTCTGATAACGCTAAACTGTCCGTCAAATGAGATAAAAATTTATTTTTCACGCGGATTTGTTTATCGACAAACATTGTTGTCTTTTATTTTGGAAGAAAATCATCATCACAAAGTCGTCATACATTTCCAATTGCTGATGACGAGAGACACCGTTTTAAATGAAACGATTTTTACAAAAGCGATGAGATTTTAGTCGCAAAGATCAATGAAATTAACCGTAATTTACATTCTCTCGCGCTCCTATCACTTTTCTTGAAATAATTATGTTAATTGGAATCAGTTTCTCTTGTGCAAAAAAAAAGTGCGAAAGAGATGGGGTAGATAATATTACACAAGAAAATAATCACGCGGCGCTTGGCGCCGCACGCATTAAATTTATATTTTGTCAGAAAGGTGATCCCTTTGGGAACCGCTGACAGGCGAGTGCATCGCGGCAAACGCGAAATACGTAGCGCGAAACAGTGTCAGCGGGATCGACATGTGGGTAAAACGGTAACCGAGAGCGCGGAACAATATTTGCCCGATAATCAACCTGGAAGAAAACGTTCTCTCCGTGCGCGCGCGCTAATGGATTTAGCGGTGGCAGCGAACCGCACGTGGTCCGGTCGCTCTGACATACGAGCGAAACGCACACCGTTTGTTCCACACACGCGGGTACGATGTCGCGTGTTTACCGTCGTCGTTTCACCGTGACACGATGATCGATGGGAGTTTTATTCATATACATGCACGCACGGCGGCAACAGATCTCCGCGGGTTTCTTCCGCGGGTTCTTAATCTTTGACGCGCGCGCCTCGGGTCCCCTAGAATTTGGGTCGTACTTCTAACGATCGTAGATCGTCTCAGCTTGTGGCGGATTTATTGCGAAATGCATTTTCTTGGAAATCTTCGCGCACGTAATTACACGGCGCACGGCGAGCCCTGAAGTTGAAAACGCGCGATGTTGCTGCACATCTCTCTTTTTGTACGATACAAAAAGCGCGCTGAAGTTTCCAGTACTGGCTATCCAGCGCCGAAACATTAACCTAATTATTGAAGTTGCAGTAGATTCTCATCTCCGGCGAAAAGATGATTGTGAGTCAATTTCAAATTCTTTACTTGTGTGTAGATTGCTTCCTCTCCCGGCCTCTCCTCCATTGATCCCGAAGCTGATGGAAGCGACGTACCGTTCGCGTAATTATCGCGACCCTGATAAGGTGCGCGGCGGACGATGTGTGTGTGTGTGTGTGTGCGCGTGTGTATTTATATATATATATATATATAAAACGTTGGACGAGTATCGCTTTCACTCCGAATTTAGTGTTTTCTTCCGTATTTTTGTAATACCAAGCGAGAATCGCGCGGACCCGAGAGTCTTGTAATTCAACGCGTGCTTGCAAATTTGTTAATGTTTTTCTTCTCCCGGCGAACCTAATGACATCTATAAAGGGAGTCACATTTCTCGATCTACCTGTTTACGAGTAACTGTTTTACGGCTGTCACGTAGTCGACTGTGTCGAATGATAAATTTCGCTTGTCACAGAAAGAGAAAGAGAGATGTGACGTTAACGTTCTGAATTTACTTTTTTCTCTCCCTTTATCAACTTTGTCTCAGATTTTCTTCCAAAGACGTTCTATCAAATATAGTTGTAGGTTCCGTCAATGTAACTTTTTGCACGTGAACAATTTGGCAATTCGATTTTGGCAATTCGGCAGTTCTGTACGACGCGAAATACTCGACATGCAATTGTCATGTACATATGTCAAGTTACTCTAAACGAACAATTACGTCATGTATCTTATTGTTAGAAAGTTTCGGGATATTCGTATAGAAAAATGCGGTGATGAAATCACATTATTAATTCTTCTTTCTCGTCACTTTCTAAACTTCCACCTTTCCTGTTAGACAAACAACAGCGCCACTGGATTTTGACATGTAAAGTCCTTCGTCGTCCATCATCATTATCATCCGGTAAGTATCGTGTTCGCAATATCGTCAATGTGATGAAACGAGATCAATTTTCCCTTCGCTCTTGTGATGATCTCCCGGGTATACCGGAAGTAAAAAACCTAACCTAACGTAATTCTCGCGCATCTAATCGCCGACCTGACATTGACAAATCCGCGTCGCAACGGAACACTTCTTCGTCACTTGTTGAGAATTAACACGACAATTTACACATTATGTACCAGACTTGTTAAGCATCCCAATTACATGGACTTTCTTTGATGCCTGCTGTGATATTTTTAAAAAGAAAGAAATATGAGCACCTACGTCATCGCAGCGAAGTCGCCACAATAATATGTGTGCGATAGTCGTAATAGTTTAGTGTAAAATTGTACGTATCTCATAAAATTTCATCAAGGACAATCTTCCGGCATTTATTAAATCAGATAAAGTAACGAGAACATGCTGTTTTATTTCAAACGACAGAGCGTGTAATTATGCTATAGAAAAAATATGTCGCAGCTATATGAAGGAAAAGATCGCGTATCATAATTTGATGCTCGTACGTAGAGCGCGTACCTACACACGTAGACTACTCGAAAGTGTGTGTGTGTGTGTGATTACACACGTGTGTGGTTGTTATCACGCCGCGCGAGCAACGCAATTTTAGAAACAAGGAAACCGAGCTAATAATATCCAATGATATGTCATTTCTATCTTAGACACTCCTTACTAATTCGATACTGCGTCGATTTACATTCTCTTTGTAGTAGATAAGATTCCAAGTAAGTACGCGTCGCGCTATCGCGTAAAGTCTCTCGCAAAATTTCTGCGCCGCGATGTATCTTTCTTTTTTTTTTTTTTTTTGTACGATATTAACGCGCTACAAATTGCAAAGATTTCTTGCCGATTAACAGCGTGCAGAAAAAACGCGATAAAACTATAAACTAATAATATGATATTTAGATTCTTAACAGATTGGAGACGTTAATTTTTTATTTAATAAATTATTTCATTAGATATATTAATTTAGATATCGACCGTATCTCCGATCTCTCTCGCAAGTGTAAAATTACAAAAATAGAATGAAACGTACATGTAAATCCGGTTGTTAAATATAGAGTCGTTATTTCTCGCTTGCTTGCGCGCTCGTCGTTTGACGTTGAAAAAAAAAACCATAGAATTGGATACTCCGACTCAATTAGATAGTTGAGCGCGCGTAAATGATAGTAAATCAGTAGTTTCGATTTAAATTTATCGCGTGGCGTTTATGCGATTCATTAATGAGAGATTAATCACATACAATATTTTCTCGAGAAGACTGCAAATATATGATTGCCGTATTCGGGCAAGATAAAAGTATACCGTGTGCACCTACCAATTCTCAGCTCCGTCTCGAGAGACGTAAAAAAAAAAAAAAAACTCTTCGCGCAAGGAAATCACGGTTTCTTTGACCTTCGCGAAGATAAATGATTTTTTGAAGACTCGAAAATATATGTATCGTAAAAACAAAATAACACATTTACGAAGGAGAGAGAAGAAATTTTTTTGTCGCGATAAATTATATGTATGTAAAGAAATAATATATTTATAGACGAGACGCAAAAGACGGAGATGTGGTGCGCGATTTGACCTCTATCCGTACGCCGATATCAACATAAATTAACGAACAATTATATCGGCGATAAACCGCGCGCGCGATATCACGATCGCAGAAAATTGCGATCTCGCAAGAGATCGCCGTTCTCGCTCTTTCAACTTCCAGCGCATATACACACACACATATATATATATATATATTATATGTACACGTTTCTCTTATTATGCCATACCGACGTTTATAAACATAAAACGCTAACGATTATCCGCTTTAACTCACTGACAGCTGACATTAGCACACGAATTCCCGGTGCGAAGCGGCTCTATGTATGTAACGTACTTACGTTTCTTTGCGCGCGCGCATTTTGCTTTTGATATACTCCCAAGTTGCAGATATATCAGCGTTCACCTTTCTACAGGTGATAGAGATACGGCGGCGCGGAGATACACGTTACTTCAGGCGTCAAATAACCGCTGCCACAACTTTTGTTGTTAAATTATGATAGATAAGTCGAACAACAGGAAGCTTTCTCACGTTGTATCACACGCCATATTTCTTTTTTGGTTTATTTTTATTTTTTTGACGATCTCTCACACGCACACTCGAACGTGTAATTTCTTTCTGCTTCTTCGTGCCGGAGAACACATTTGAAAGAAACACCGTACATGAATCGTCCTGTATCGAAATTGGAACGCAAGAAGATGTATTAGAGAACAGACATATTTCTGTGCTTCGCGCCGCGATTTATTTCAACGTCAGACAAATTGAAATCTCCGCAGTCATTTATCTATAGAATATAGAAAAAAAATAGAAGAAAAAAAAATAATAAAAACGCGATCTATATCAGGTCAAACGAGATTAATCCTGTCTGTCTACATGCTCGAACAATCTGTTCGTGATTCATCTCTCCGATACGTTTTCTGAACGTCTTCGATGATATACTTCGCTTTGATGTGTTACATTAATACTTTGTTTTTTGCTGTGCATTGTCCGTCATCGATAACACAAAGTGATATTCCACGTGAAAAAGAACTACGCAAGTGAGCAAATTCACCGGAATGAGGTAAATGTTCCAATGATCGGGCAGAAACGATTGTTAAATATGTGAATATTATTCACATAACAATTTTTAAAGATCTCTTGAAATATATTTTTAATTACTATAGTTTCTAACATATGTAAATATTCTTTTAATAAATGCGCCTGATTCTTGCCCGGTCGTCGGGACACTTATTTTTATCTGCGCGTGATCTCATCGAAATTCCGGCGAATTCGTTCACTGTTCGGTAATTTTTTCACATCGGTACGTTTCGCGATACACAATCGAAGGATGCGCGCACGAGTACGCAGGTGATTCCGTTCAAGAGGGGGATAGAACAGCGAGACATGGGAGGAGTTCCCTACGAGTGCTCTCTCCGTCTCTCCAGAGAGACCACTCTCGCGGTGACGGAGGTGGTCTCTGCTCACCTGAGCGTTTCAGGTGGCAGTCGCCCTGCTGAGTCGCTCAGCGACGGGTTCTCTTTGTGTGAGCGCGTGCGAGAGCGCGAGATCTCCTGCACCACGAGAGACACCGACGAGAAAACACGAGAAGATCTGAGATTTTCGGCGCGAAAGATCGATCGATCGATGTCGTCGTGCGAATCGATTAGGCACTCGCGAATCTCATCGAACAATTCCCCTCGAATTCTATTTCGTCGAAAATAGATCAATGGAGCTTCGGTTTTTCTCTCTCTTTCAATGCAACCTCGAAGATGAGACATTCGAGAGAAAACTGTTATTGTAATTAAGACGAAGGATGTAACTTCAACATGCACGCATTATTTCCTCATCAGAGCTTCACTTAATTAATTGTGACTCGAATCTGAAGCGATTGTTAAATTAGAGATCGGAAGAACGTTCTTGATGCGTCGACTTGCGACAATCACGAATTCGTAGCAAGAAAACAATTTGTGAATTAAAACACTGATCCGATTAAAATTATATTCCTCAGTTTTGACAAACCACGGAAGACTTTCGATCTCTTCGTTGCTCTACTTTGGTCAGAGAAATCTTCGAGATTGCGCAATCTGCTAGGTGTCAGATCACAAAACATTTTGTAAGAAGCAATGCAAAATATGACGTGCCGCGCTATGTGATTGCGACACGATAAAGCATGCAGAAGAAGAGTCGATCCTTTCAGCGCGCACGTCGATCGCAACGATCGATCACGTGTTAAACGAACGACGTTCGCCGACGTTCGAGAGAATCGAGCAACTTACTGTTGTTTTTTTCCTCCTCGCACGAAGAAAGTGAACATCGACAATTTCGAGAGATGATGTTTCGATGATCAAAATTGAGAAATTTAAACAAAAAATAAAAATGTAACAACCAGTATTTAATGAATGAATTGTCGCCGTTAAAATCGATATCTTACGGACGGTTCTCATAAAGCGACGTGAATAAATTTTGTCGTGAAATCGACTCGTCCAACAGCATTCTGGCGGAATTATCGCGTAATACTGACGAGGAGCTACAAAAGGTGGCCGATTAAAGAACCGATCGCGAGAAGAAACCGAGCCGAGATTTATGAGAATCGCGCGAGCGACGGTCGAGGAAGAAAGTGTCGTGCGCGCACTCGATAATTAATGACAGCATCCGATTACAAAAATAAAAATATGATAATTAAGGATTAATTGTGTTTGTAAAATGACACTTGTGATATATGAACGCGATATTGTATGTGTGTATTTTTATTTAACACAACTGTTACAAGCTATTTATTAAAGTGTTTTTTTTTTTAACAAAAAAACTGTTTGAGAGACAGAAGCACATTATTAAATTGGTACGCTTTCAAATTTGTTTTCCGTTAATACGGGGAAAAAAACTTGATTCTAATTGACTCGTCCGATGTAAACGTTCGAAATGGAAGATGAAAGAGAAAGAGAGAGAGAGAGAAAGAGAGATTAATATGGTCAAGATCACAAACGGAATAACACACAAGATCAAGACTAATCTAACGATGAGAGTGTAAAATTGAAATCGGAAAGGAAGAAAAAAAAATACGGTCAGCCGTAAATCTCTCACCGCGCGGCGATGCGCGACAACGGATGTCAACATACTTATTTTTCGATTATTGTGCCAATAATCATCACGCGGTCGCAATTCCTTACCTCGTTACACGACGAAGCCCATAAATGTCAGCTGCGGACGTGATCGATCGATCACATGTTGAGAGAGAGACGTTCGAATCGGTATCGACAAGGAATTTACATCACAAATGCGACCTGGAATGACATCCGTTAACATTGTAACTAAATACTCTTATAAAATCTCTTTAATAAGCAACAAGAGAGGGAAAAAAACCGTAGTGGAATCGTGTGAACGACTAAAGTTTGATCGGCAAAACGACGATGGAACCGGTTTTTTGCGCTAAAATTTACGACGAGAATCGAGAGTAACAGAATAATAATTTATAAGAAACCGTTTTATATAATTATGGCATGAGATAAGTCTTATGTAAATGAACTTGTCATCGAGAAACGCGCGTTTTTCTTTTTTTTCTCGTGTGCGTGTTGAGATCACACCAAATAGAGCATGATGGGAGAGGTGATACGTGTTTCGGGGAGGGCACCGGATGTCAGCGACATCCTCAAGGAGGCCATACTGTCGCAGCGATTCGCCGATGTGACTCTGTGTTGCCCGGGAGGCCAGAGATTTCTCGCTCATCGTCTAGTCCTGTCCGCAGCGAGCCCATATCTTCAGGTCGGTCATAAAACAACGACCTAATTAATAAGCGAATCAGTTTTATTTATTACAAAAATAAATAACAAGAGAGAGAAAGAGAGAGAGTCTCATCTTTTCCGCAAACAGAAAAATAAATTAAACTGCATCTTTGAAAAAACATTAATTTAAAAATGGAAAAAAATAAATTTTACCGCACTTGTTGTCAAGATCTTATTTTAAAATCATTTTTTACGTACTTTCATGTACAAATATAGAAAGTATGTTATCCGCGCGCAAGCAGAGAAGATAAAGAAGAGTTATAGATAGATAGATCCACTCACTAAAAATTCTTGCGAAAACCAAACGATATTTCAAGTATGTTCATTACGATTTAATAAAAGGAAAAAAAAACCAGCATCTATGATGAGAAGTAGTTACTCTTCGCTCGCAAAGTAAGAGGCATAATAAGAGGAACTACAGCTGCTAATTAGCGGGTTAATATTGCCGGATAACAGACGGAGTTGTTAATATTGCACTTGAATGCAAAGTACGTTTCGCGGCGAATGCTTCTCGCTCGCTGTTGCCGCGATATATAAATCGATTGTGCGCGTGTGCGAGCGCGAAGCACGAGCGTTTAAATGCCGCCGAATTATGTCACACGGAAATAAAAGATAATGCGCGCTATATCGCGCAACTCGCGCGAAGTTTCGCGAAATCGCGTTCTCGGCACGTTGCGATGCACGTTTGCGGCGGCCTCCGTCGGAATTGCGCGATCATTAAACTATTGCGCCACCCGATTCGAACATGAGAGCAAAAGTAACGAGACAGGTAACGGGGTTTTAGATTTGAAGCTGCGCGCATATAAAGTAATCCGCGTCTCTATACCTCGTAACTTCTCTCTATCTCGAGAGATTCTTCCTATAAATATCATCCTCTCGAGAGTCAATTATTTCTTTAAAGAGCGACTCCACGTCGAACGATAATACAAAAAAACCCGTCGACATCATTCATTATGTAAATTATTCACTAAAGCGTGCAGTTTTAAACGTGAGTAGAATTCCACCGTGGAAAGAAAACCGCGAAACGAATTCTGCCTCCTTCTCCCAACGCACTTCGGCAATTACAAAGTAACGTCGCGTCAGCTACGTGAAAATTGTCAATTATGCGTCGCTGTGCGATTCGTGCCACGAATTACGCTTTCTAATTTCCAACGAACACTGAATGTCGGAAAAAGAAAAGTTTTCTCTCTCTCTCTCTCTCTTTCTTTCTTTCTTTCCTTCCGCGAATCGCAATTTGTCTTGTTTTATTTTTTATTATTTTGTAAAAATTCTTGCTTTTTCGTTCGGAAGAATATTTACAGCGCAAAATGCACTTTTTATTTTATCCTCAGTTTCTGCGACGACTTTGAGCGACGACCGCTTTTTATTTCACTGTTAATAGTATCAATCATTTAGGAGAGAAAAAAGCAACGTTACGACGCACACGATGCTGTTAGAAACGCAGTTTACTCTCCTTCGCGTCTGAAAAACCGGTGTCCGCAAAAGGCCAATCATTTTTTATCGCAAACAAATATGGCAACCTTGACTTCAATGTTTCCCAGACCTTTGATTCGGTAAAGCTCTCGACGCATTCTCGCGAGTTACCGAGCGACCCTTTTGCGGTTTCTCGCAGACGTGTCGGGATTGGGTCTCGCCGGCGATACGCGCTTCTTTTTCCGGCACTACCATTCGCGGATTCTCTCGCGTCTCGGCATCTCGATTTATCGCCATCTGACCCAATGTACCTGTTCCGTTCCGCACGAGGTTGTTATTTTTCTTTTTTTTATGCGTGTGCGTCGCGCACACACGCACGAAGACAGAAATTATTGAATTCCTTACGCGCTTCCGTTTATTTCGTGAAAATCGCACAAGAAGCGGTACGAGAATTAAAACGAGTCTCGAGCTGCAACGTTTCACACGAAAACTGAATTTTTTGTTATATTTGGAAATTATTAAAATATGAAAAAAATGCAATTATAATGTTTATTTTTTATTGAAAATGTCAATTTGAAAATAATCCAGCAAAATTATAGTATGTTTAGAGCAATTTGTTTCGCACGGTTAGATCCGGTTTTGCATTGACGCACGTTACACACGCAATTAACGTTAATGAGCATCATAAACATTAATATCCGGGAGTTCGCAACAGTTTCGCTGCGATATCACACGTCTTCGCGTACAGTGAAATGATTCACTCTTGATAATACAAGAAGAAAACAAAATCATGTATACGAGATATTGATTCGCAATTCGTTCACAATCATGTGCAAAAAAATTAGATAGTGTCGACATAAATCAGACAATTTCCGCGATCTTTCGCGTTTGCTTTTACATGTGAATTAAGTGATAATCTAATCAGAATGATTACTTAATTACACAGATTATATACACGTACGAATAGCAATAATCTCAATTTGATACATCAACGGCCGTGCTTTAAAAAGTTAAATGTTTCGGTATTAAAAATCTACATATTGTACGTATATTTTACGTAGATTTTTATTATTGGTGCTAAATTGTGAAGCACAATCAAAGTTTACAAAGATTATAAAAACTGTCGAAATTGCTGTCGAACGGAGACTCGTCGTTACGAAACACGTTACGCGATTTGTGAACTTGATTGCACTCGCACTAGCGCATCTGGGCCTTTTCATTTGAACGAGCGTGGAAAATCGCGCGTGCTCTAATTAACGCGACTGATACAATTAACGTAGCGTGCGTAATTCTTACAGTAGCGCCGGTGAGAAAATGTTGTCACAATGAAGCTTAAATTTAGCACGTTGTATTTTTAATGACGAGAATTTTATTAAAAAATTACGACGCATTATATGTGTCTCGAAAAAATTTAAAGATTTAAAACAAACACACACACACAAATTTTGAGATGATTCTTTTATGATTTTGTTTGTCCGGATTGGGTCACTAAAGCGCGAAATTTAAATATTTGCGTTTACCTGCGTTATTATCCCAGATTGCCGATGTCATCGATAAAAAAACTTTATATTCGAGACTTGAAACCTGAATTCGATATATTATGACTCGCAAATTTTGCGCGAAAAGATTTTGAAAGACAAATGCGTGTTTTGCTGAGATATTTTACAACTTTTTTTTTTATAGCTTCTTGCTAACATTATTAATGAGCGCGATGAATATTTTCGAATGATCATGGGTAGGCCGTTTTACTCATTTACTACTTTTCGAGAACGAATCTCGAACACACGACGCTCATCTTATCTTTCATAAGTATAATTGCGACTGAGAAAAACATTTGCAATCCGAAGAAGAACCTTCTTTCATTGCCAGCGAACAATATATAATAACAAACGATAAAATAACAGTCAATATCAAACATATGTAATTAATAAAATTTTAATTAAAAAAGATATAAAAATTATGTTCACGTACAAAAATACGTCGTAACACGCTACTAATTAAGGCGCAAGTGCGCGTAGAGTCTCGCAAACGAGGCTCTACGAGCGAATTTATGAGTTCATGGTTTAATTGTTGTGAGGCCGAATGGAAACAAAATTTTTTAAACGTTTAGACAATCTGTTAGACACACACACACACACACACACACACAAACGAAAATTTTAAACGTTGCGTAATGAGTTAGTGTTATGGCTTTCCGCTTCGGTGCTTTTTCCGATACAGAAGCACAGAAGCATATTTCTAGCCCATTATTAGGACGCCTGCGCGTACAGCGAGATCACGTATTCATTGCTTAATTAAGATTATCGTAACTTGAAAGGGAGCGACCGGCCGATATATCACGTCAGCGTGTAATGCTCACGTCAATCGAAAGACACGATGTCGATACGTGTGTACGTACGATCTTGTAATTCCTGAATGTTCTTTACGCAGTGCGCGTGTTTTCTCTCAGTGAAACGCTCGTAGCTATTTGAGATAAGCTGTAATGAGATTTTGTACATAAAAACAATCAGGAAATGGTAAACAAAAAATATATATCATTAAAATTAAATATATATATTCATTTGTACACGTAATATTAAAATGATGAATAATGTATTCTATTAATTGTAATTAATGCAATCTATTAAAAACTGTCACACCGTTTACTCGTTCCGTTCCGTGTAACAGAAATTCTCTTATTAATTTCCACCGAGAGATTATTATAATAAACTCCGAGCGACTTCGAAAAAAATTCAATGACATACATAGTGGAAGACAAAGTAACGGGAGAATACGGTGATGACACGCTGTCGGCTTTTTAATCGCGGCAATTTTTTGCGTCTACTTGCTCCAAGAAATGGTAATTAAACCCGACGCGGGAACGAAATTCGCCGGGGATTTAATTAGACGACGATGTTGCGAGGCAATATATACATTAATAATGCATTCTGATCTTCTTTGTGAAAGAATTATATTATTCTCAAGAGAAAACGTCGCAAGAAAAAAAAACACCCGAGGATTGTAAAACCACTGCTATGTGCGTCGTTTAATAAATACACGAACAATTGATCTCTACATCTTCAAAGATTAATACGCGATGTTTGTATGATGTTGAACGTTAATAGCGGAAGTCAATTAAAATCAATGACCTCTACCGTTTGTTAGAAACCGAGAGGAAAAGCGTCATTTCTTCAGGTATCTTCTAGCTTTTAATATACGAACGCAAGAAGCAAAATGTTGTTGAGCGTTTATTAATACGATACAGGTTTTTTTTCAGGGACGTTAAAAACAAATTTTTTCGCACCGACTTTCATTTCGCTTCGATTTATCAAACGAGGCAATTTTATCGATTTCTCTGCGAGACGGTGTCGCTATAGTTTTAAAGCAGGAAAAGACGCGCGCGATCGCGGTCGACCGTAATCGCGCTCGCAATATTATTATATCATATGCGAGTTAAGGTTTAGTTGTAACGATTAGCGTGCGTTCTGTGTACGCGAGGAGTATATTTCATATGCGTGATTTCGATGGCTATTTAATTTTAATAGCTCATAATAGCACCTTGTGCCAACACGCGTTTGTAATATTCCTGGCACGAATCCAAATCGCTTCTCCGCATACAAATGCCGTGTAATCTAACATTATTTCGTCTTAAACTCCGCTGCATAGCGTTACTTTAATCACAAAATTCGCCTAATTCGAAAAAAAAATACCGTTAAAACAAAACTTGAATGTAAAACGCGTGATAACGTATTATATTTGTTTTTCTTTTTCGAGCGGTTTTGCGTTCCCGTTTAAATCTGTATATTCCTCCGACGCGAAAATAAAGAAATTATTCCCCGATCTCTCCGGTAAACGTTCGCTTTACGTGTAAGGAACCCACGCAAGAGATAACATCGACCTTGACACACGTCCGCGAGGTAATAAACCCGAGTGACCTGTAGGAAGAATTTTAAAATCGTCGCTTGTTGTTTTCATTAAAAAGACGTAAATAAAGTTAACCGTAAGTAAAATTTACCTTGACGTAAAAAAAACAACAACAATCTGTCCGATTTCGCATGAATTTTTATTGTTTCACGTGAAACAATAAGCGAAATATCGTTCGCTCCAATCATTGAGACAATGTGTTGTTTCGCGTGTATTTGATCATCTACATTTTAACGGGAAACTGCTTGAAAAAGCAAAACTAGATTTTAAATAAAAAACGATTTATCTTTTTATCAGAAAAATCTCTGAATTAATAAGAAGTTGATGAGGACGCCACGTGTATATACATATATTAGAAATTATAATACAAATATCTTATAAATTGTCGTGAAATTCTGCGAGCTTCTCATAAAATTCAAACAAGCAATAACACTCAATCAATTTGCTCCACATCGACGGAAAAAAATCGAAGAAGTCATTCAACTTTTTTTTTCTAGAAACTGGGCTGTTGAATTTTAAATATACCGTTTTAAAGAAACCGCGTCCCTCGCTTTGGTTGCCAATTATCATCAGGTTAGGTAACGCGATACGGCTGATATGTTTGTATATATCGCCAAATTGCGAGATAGACACGCCAGATAACGTTGCGCGATGACACATTATTTCACGTTTGAGTACAACCGCATTGACAGGATGTTGACGGATTAAAATACCGAGCAACTGAGCGTAACCGCGGCAACATTACACACGACGTGTATGGTTGCATTACAAACGTTGCATTACGTATCAGCGTTTCCGATCTATATCGACATTACTATTGTGGCTTTTCATTTATGCGCGCGCCCGAGAGCACGATACAACACGGATTACTTGCCTGCAAACGTATTTATCGGGTTGTGCAGCGTATATGCGCCGGGAAAACCGAGGAATTTCAATAGCGCGGAAATCGCGTACGTTCCCGTAGAATAATTAGACAATTATTCCAAAATGTCACGCCGATTTTTCTTTCAAAGAGCAATCAAAAGGATTTTACAATCCACGGTTGTTCCGAGAAAATTTGCGATTAAATGCCTGAATTTAAATGAGTGAAAAATATAAATTACGGTGCCGACATGTTATTATTATTATAAATCTCAATCGCGACCAAATATATCGCGATCGATTAGAATCGATTACGCGCGCGTTTCACTAATATTCTTCATCAAGGTGCGCGCGTATTGTATTCTAATAGCGTCGCATTTCCTCGTTGAAGTCGATTTCCAGGAATCTCTCTCTCGTCATGGACGCCGCTGGGTGATAGTTTGCTATCCGTGTGATAGTTTTAGCATCGGCTCTCTTGACACTGTTACTCGCGTAACAGTTTATCGATACGGCATATGATTAATGGCCGATATATGGTCTGGTTGTAGCTACATCTCGTGCGTAGAAATCGTTATGTCTTGTTATGATTTGCAACTCGTTTCATTGCTCGTCGTGTTTATGGCCCGATTTCTCGATTTTTACACATTTCCTAATCACACTCTTATCGAATTCTCGTCTCCGTGTCTCTTATGATGCGCGCAAAACCCGTTGCTCGATTAAAAATTTTAATCTACTCGATATACCAGGCACAAATAACGTTTTATTTTTAGATGGTTAAGTAATTCAGCCATTATTTATTTACGAGTATTTGTTCGGAGATCTTCTTTACTTGCAATTATTTTTACGCGAGTCTCGTATACTGTACCATTTGACTCGCTCGTTGCGTTGAATAAAATATGGCCGATAAAAAATAAACCAGTTTCCTTTAGTACGATAAGTTATAATAAACGTTACATTCTCGAAGGTAGTTTGCATATTTTCTTGTATACTTTAATTCAATTCTACTGAACGTAAAAGAAATTATTTCAATTAAACTCTGCAGAAAATATTCTGACACGCGCGCAGCGAGACGTTGACATTATTAAGTGCAACATGCGAGTCGGTAACTCAAATCGCATTACGGAACGTTTAAGCATTAAGAATACCGTGAGACACACGCCAGGGACAGTTTGTCCCGATTACTCACCAACCGCGGGGCTTCGCCTTCTTCGCCTCGATAATAATTATTATATTTCCAATTGCCGCTCACACATTCGAATAATTCCGTGAACACTGTTGGAAGCGATTAAATCGCGGCTCTGAGCGTTTTCTCGGCCACGAAATCGTATGATTATTGTCTCAGGCGCGCGATATTGCGCGAGCGAATCGTTGTGGTGTGTATGCACGCGGCCGCGATTCTCGCGAGTGCAGGAAACGATATTGATGAAAACTGAGAGATATTCGCGCGCAATTTGTAATATGTACATCGCAAATACACACATTAAAAAAAACACAGCAACATATTTATTAGCAAATATCTAGCGGATTGTTGCATTTCTCGCGCACGATTCACTAAAGAAAAAAGAAAGACTGTTAATTATCGCCGAAGCAAAAGACCTAAATTCTAAATATTTCTATTGTATATCTAACAAATATTATATATCTAATAAATATTTACTATCGTACAATAAATTTTTACTACATATTTCCTGTACAATATTGAATTTATTAACTACATTGTAAATTACGTGGATATGAGGGACTTCCTCGGGTTCAAATGATAAAAAATCCAAATTGAGTATAAAAAACGGCCAATAGGAACCAGATCCAGGGTCTTATTTGCAATAATTAAAGAAGATATATTGTCGAAACGTTTCAACTTATATTTAAGTCATCCTCAGTCGACTAACTATAATA
>QVNW01002090.1:0-26528 GCA_014825475.1 Pseudomyrmex flavicornis
GCGGGCCGGACTCCACTCCATTTTCCGCACGACTTAAAGTCGATATCGCCTCGTATCGTCCCGCGAATCGTGCGCCGGACAAGACGAAAAATCGCTTCCACCCCCCCATCCCCCCGATGACGGTCGTTCGACAAAAACCTCCTCCCTCGTTTCTCTCCCCGTTGATAACGCGCGTTTTCCCATCTCGCCACAATGAAATTTGAACAAGTTAATAGAGTAGAAACCATATACTCGATTTAGTTGCGCGTGCAAATGTATGTCTAGCGGAATATGTAAAGAGTGCGGGATGTATATTAATTTCATAATTATTATACATATAATTAATTTCAAATTTGTTGAAATAATATGCTTTCTCAAATAATAAAGCCAATAATTTACACGCGCAAAATACAGGGTTACATTATTTATATTTGATGGAAATGTATCCCTCCCCCCCGCTCTCTTCGATTCATAAACGAGACGGGAGGGGAAAGGGAGAGGAAAAATTCGAGTCAATATTATTCGAAACGATAAAAATACATATTTGAACAGTAACAATGTTTATTTACTGGCGTAACTGGTGTTTGCGAATCAACAGAACTATGATCTATACGCGCATAAATTTGTCGGATCTATTTACGTGGCGAAATTAGAAAATTGGATCTACCGATTCGCTACTACCGGAAACAGAACCGAGAGGGGAAGAGGATGTCGCGCGGGTCGCGCGGCAATATTCATTTCACGGATCACGTCGATATAAAGCATAATAATCGAATTCGCATGCGAAAGCGACGGTGGTTATGAAACTATTAACGCGCGTCGCACAGTCGAGTATGTAATTCACAATTACAACGCATAGCGAAACGCAAACCCGTTATTAACTGCTGTTCAAATCCGCCGCTGCGATATTTTAGAGAAGCGGATTGTCACTTTTCTCTCCGAAAAACAGCGAGAGAGAGAGAGAGAGAGAGAGCAAGCGAGCGAGCGAACACGCGCGTAAATGCTACTACACGCGGATGATAAACGGCGCCGGCGGCCCGGCACGTTGCCTTTTATTGTTAATCCCGTTAATACGGGATAAGAAACAAACCTTGTACGCAACTTGTACTCGACGATAATACTCACTACAAGGAAAGTGGAGTTAGCTTGCTGTACATTTCACGTGCTTGCCTCGGCGGGCGCGCGCACGAGGCAAACAGAAAACTTTTAACTTCGAAAAGTTCCACTTCCAAGATTCACTGCTGCGTTAATTCTGACGACGGCGACGTGACGTTGCTCTTTTAACGCACAAAGAGTGTTTGAGTTTTCCGCGGCGATATTGAAAAATGTAAAATTTAGCCTCCTCCTCCTCCAACAGGGATCACGTTGCGCGCTCGAATAAAAAAAAAACAAAAAAAACAAAAAGGCGAATTTTTTTTTAGGAAACGTGAAATATTCAAACGCAAGTTTCGATGTGCGAAAACACTCTTGCGATTTTAATCGGATTAATAATTGTTAAAAAACTCGATACTTTATTCTCGAAAATGTCTGTTGGACATTTCTGATCAACGTCCAATTACGCGTCCATTTATCTTGCAGTAACCCTCGCTTCTGGTTTGTTATATCGCGAACTTAATTTTATTTTATTATGCGAAGAAACAAACAGAAAATTTCTTAATCGAAAATCGTTACTTGAGGAAAATGGTGAAATCCCTCGGAAATCCCTCGTCAAAAGCTGCGACAATTAACATCGAGATACTCGAGAAAGAGAGAGAACTTTGTTATGTATCGACGTTACATGAGAAGAACTCGTCTCGCGCGAAACAGAAACTCTCCGTTTTCGCAGAAATAATTTCGAAGAACGGAATATAATATAAATTTCCTCGCTTCTTTCGCACCACGCTCCGTTCGAAAGTTGTTTTCCTTCGATCTACCTGATTCGGCATTGGCGCGTGAGATAGAAAGAGAGAGAGAACGCGATCGCGACAGAATTTCGCGGCGCTAAAACCGATAGAACGAGTTTTGGAGCGCGTCCAACGCCGGCCGCGCGAATCGAACGAACCCAGCGCGACGATTTTCTCTTTCTCACACACAAGCTCGCAAATATAATACTCGAAGAATCGAACGGCATCCCCGGGAAACGAACGGCAAACTTTCGCGCGCGTGCACGGCACTCGACGAGTTTTCCTCAAGTAATGATTTAAGTATAACGCGCGAAGAGATGCGCAAATCGCGTCCGGGTCGTCGCAGCTCGTTCGAAGTGGCGGTCAGGAAGCGAAGCTCGCCCAGAGCTCGCAATGAAGCTGCTCGAATTAACAGAGTCCGAGGACAGTTTCATCGATCCGGTAATCGTCTTTGAACTTTGGATAAATTGTCACAGGAGACTAATACGAGACTTTAATTAAGGAGGTTCCTCTTACCCTTTTTCCCTACATTCTATGACTTTTCGATCTCAGCCAGCCAGTGGTTTCCTTTTATTCGCACTGATACGATTTTCTTTTCCCAATCTGAACGAAATATGAGCAAAATTGAAAGAAACTAATATCTTCCGGCGTTTAATTTCTAAAAATGTGATCCGATTCGTACGAACTGAAAGAGTTGATGTAAAAAATGTTTTATATTTTTTATTTGGCTCTCGCATTGTTTCTCTCACTGATAGTTCAATAGAGTCATGATTATTTGTACAATCTGTTCAACTTGGTTAAAAAAAAACAAAAAACAAACGTGTACAGAAACTGTGTTCTTTCACCTTTTCTCTGTCACCTTTTGTTCCCGTTGTTCGTGATCGCGCGTTTTCTGCTCGCTCCGCGCCTCGCAGAAAACTTCCTTTCATTCCTCTCCCCGTTTTTTCTCTTATTTTATGCCGACAAACATAATCGAGCAAGGAGACTCACGAAAGCGGTGTGCGCGCGTTCCGAAAAAAAAAAAATATCATTCGTGCGATCGGAGGATCGTAAACCGACCCCATCGCGAAAGAAGGGTGTAGAATCGATCGGTTTTAATCTGATTAAGACTCTCGGCCGCTATTGGACAGTGACTTGTGCGCGTACGTGCGTGTGTATGCGTCGTACATACATACGTTGCACGCGCAATGATATGCGCGCGTACAGCGACCTTCGTACACTCGGTTTCGCGAGAAGGAAGCTTTTTGCGTTTCTCATTCTATTCCATTTTTCGTTATCCGATCGATCGATGAACAAAACGGCACAAAAAACGATAGAAAAACATATGTTGTGTCCGAAAATCGGCTTGTCTTGTCGATTAGCAGCGCGCTTTGTTTATCTCACGAGTCGAATGTATACGACGGTACGTACAATTCGTATGTGCAAACAGACGATGGATGCTCGTCGGTGCATCCCCCGGACACAACGGGTTGCAACCCTCGTCGTAAATAAAGTCAAGCTCGCGCGCGTTAAATAGAATCGCGCTCGAAGTCGTTCGAAACATGAGAAGCCTTGGTTGGTTGTGTGTAACGCGTCGTTACGGCAAATTCCGCGCGCCCGGCCCTCCGGTTTATCGCGCGTTTAAATCATCCTGACGCCGCGCGACGCGGCGCATCTACGCGCGCGCCTTCCCCGACGTCGAACTCGCCGGAATATTACGTCGAGCCGAATCGTTACAATCCGCCGCCGCCGCCCGGACAAATGTTCGACAATAAAACTAGCCGCGATGGAAAAAATGCGGAGAGAAAAAGTCGGCTATGGAAAAAAATGACGTTCCGCAGTTTCATTAGAACACGCGTATATAGAAGAAGGATTGGCGCGGCGAGAATGCAGCGCGTATATATTTTGAGAATAAAAAACAAAAAAAAAACGACTAAAATTTTGCAACATCAATTCACGGAACTCAAACAAATTTTTCTCTAAATTTTTTATTTTTGTTTTAGATTGCTCAATATAAAACACACATTCGCGCGATTGTTAAAACTTTGAGAAAACGAGCCTCGTATAAAATAGATTTTTATTTTTAAGAAATTTTACTCCCTCTTTCTCCCTCTTTCTCTCTCCTTCTCTCTCTCTCTCTCTCTCTCTCTCTCTCTCTCTCTCTCTCGGTGAGTTGCTTTTGTCCGCCCTAAACGGGCGATTACTAAGCCGGGGGGAAAGTCGAGCGAACTAATTCTAAGAGTCGCAAAGTGCACTTCCTGCAGAAGTACGAAGCCCGAGTTTCTTGCGCGCGTGCACCAAAGCTTAAACGACTACCACGCGAATTTGGGAAGTCGCGATACTATTCTCACATAATTGAATGAAGAGAGAGGTAGTCGCGGTAATTGAATGCGCGAAGTATTAAAGTCTATAACTCTGCCTGTAATTTCCCTCCAACTAACTTTCGCCGTTTTATTTATTTTACTGTTTGATTTCTCTTGGTTACTTTTTTTTTTTTTTTGCGCCCGCGCGCTTTCAAAACTTCACTCACCTAAACCAGGAGACCTGATCCTTGACACGCAGCTCCTATCCGCTTGAACGAGAAACCCTCTTTCGGGTGTATGCAGCCGGCAGTCTGTGATTTGAGGAGAAAGGAGCGTCGAGTTGGCGATGCGCGTGATTCGCGACGAGAAAAGTTTCCTTTCGCGCGAAAAGTGCGAAACTTGAAACGACTATACGAGCTCGAGACGAAACTGCCGGGCGAACTGCATCAGCGATACGTCGTACGACGTTTGCTCTTTGTCGCGACAAAGTTCGCGTATCATTGCACGGCCATTAAATGATTATTTTCCCGATGTGTTTTCAGAACGCGCATCGTGGCGTTCGATTGAGGAAATCCATTCGCGGTCGTGCGCGCGTGAAAACCCGCGAAACGATCCCATTTATTGTTTACGCGGCACGTGTGTGTGTGTGTGTGTTCGGTATTCATCGAAAAATCGCTCGCGAAATAAGTTTCGAAACTGAGGACGGGGCGCGCGAATTCATGAAAAATGACATGATGAAACATTCGCGAACGGAACGCGAGCGATAACTCGGGGATGAATGGCAATGTCGCGCGCTGCACGTTTTACCTCTTTGCAAAAGAATTTTTCTCTTATCAGCGGCGCTATCGATAATCCCGGAATCTGTTCCCAACGGATTTCGTCACGCACCTGATTTCGTTCCCAATCACAAATCATTATGCAATGTAAATAATATTTTTTTCAATATATTCCCGCGTATAAATAAATTGTGAAAGTCTGTCGATAAATGTTGGCGAACGCTGCGCGGGAAAAATTTTTGCTAAAAGAAGATCAACAAAACTGGTTTTCTTGTTGATGAAACAAAACTGTCAAGCGAGTTGTTCTTACTGGCCACATGCAGTGTAACTAATTTCTTGCTATTCTAAAAAATCTCTTTTTCCCGTGTGAAATGACGATATCCGCGATGATATTATTAAAACTACTTTCAACTTCATCTGTATTGAGTTTTCTGACAGAGAAGAAGTCGAAGATTAAATTTTCGATATATTTCGGTTCTCAAATCGGCATTTCAGCGGCAGTTTTCACATTTGTCAGTCAGAAAAGTCAGCCTTATGTATATACGCGCGACATGTATTGCTCGGCGCAAAACTATCGCGCATCTCGCCGCACGAAGGAGGAAACACCCGCGTTCGAATACGCGCGCGCGGATCTGAAATTGCGCGGTCGGATGAAGAATAGCGCCGTTTTCATCTTCGTGGTGGAATCGTAGCGTGGTGAAAATCAGCGCGACGCGCGTCACACCGCAGCGAGAAAAATTTCCTCGGGCGGATGAAAAACTCGCGCGGTATTGAATGCGAAGCGAGCACGGGGATGGAAGGCGCATCGCTCCGGCGACGATTCTCATCGTCTGCACAAAAGATAGTAATTCTCTGTGCAATTAATTCAAAGTCACTTTTTTTTTCTCGTCCGATGACAATTCCATTTGCCGTTGCGAACCTCTTGTGCGATCGCAGACATCTCGATCCTCCCGAAGTCTTCGAGCGACAAGATCGCTAATATACAAGAACGCGCGAAATAACGTTACGCAATTTGTCCGCTCTATGATCGACGCTTTGTGTATTTTCCGATTGTCACGTTGGAAGACCAAGAAGTCGCGCGCCGCAAAGGAACAACTCGAGAACGAAATATCCGAAATTGCGAATACGTCGATTTCGCGCGGGGCGACTGCGGATTAGACAATATCGATTATCAATTACGAGACGCGTATCACGGCAACCTATCTCTCTCGCGTTTCCTCACCCTCCGAATTCGGATTTCCGCGAGCAAATCGCGCATCGCATCGGCCAATTATTTGCCGTTAATAGATATCTCGCGCGCGCGCACGTCATGCGTTCAATCAGAATTTAAAGTTCGCTCGGGCGCAATCCCCTGCGCGCGGGGTGGAAGGATATATCCCGCGCGCGCGGAACCACGAACAAAGTAAATATTGCAGAGAACGCCACGTCTTTACTCAGCGCGAGCTGTTTGGCTGCTTTCCGTTTGATTGACACAAATTGCTCATCCAAGCTGTTTCCTATTTCATGCTTTCAACCGTTCCGGGCTGTTTATTCAGTTTTCATGTCAGTTCGTAACATCGTTCGTTTCTAACATTTGTTAAACAATTCTTGAACGATAAAAAGAGCGAGGGTTGAACTGAGACTCGCGCTGCGAAAACTTCGGTCAAAAAAAAAAAAATAAAAAAAAACAAAAAACTCCAGCAAAATCAAATGGATCATGGAGCGCGGCACGACACGAGATTCCGAGAACGGTATGTATATTTCTCGGACGCGGGAAATAAATTATCGGCTTGGACCGCCGTATATTTTCGCGCAATGACTCGGCCATCCCCGGGACAAGTGCTCCGAGCGCGAAAAATGTAACTCGGCCGCGTCCGTGTAACGTTTGTCCCCGTTTCATTTCTCGAACGAGAGATGCATGACGCGGCACACGATAGTAGTAATAGTGGTGGTGGTGGTGGTGGATGGCCAATCGGCCCTGTACACATTTTAATCCCGTCGGATAATTCGGATATATATTATTGGACAAATATACGTGCCGGCGCGAAATCCGGTTCCAACTGTTATTGACAATCTCGATGCGATCCTCTAATGTGTCGTAAATATTTATTGATAATCGATGCCGTATCATTACCCGTTCGGTTCGGGTAATTTTACGGTCAAGACGATGCATTTGTCGTTCAGATCGTGCGAGGGTGAATGTGATTTATTTATTGTCGGAACGCAATGTAGATCGATAACGAACTAGTTAACCAAAAAAAAAGGTGTATTTACAAACGTGAGTTTTCTAAAAATAATAAAATTCAAATAGCAAGGCAAATGCGAGCCAATATACAAGTTGTTCGCATAAATTTATTGATGTGTATCAAATGTTTCAATTATTTTATATGTGCATCTTTCTCAGTGATTAACAAAATGTAAAATAAAAGGAAAAATACCAGTTTACAATAACATATATAAAAATAAAAAACAAAAAATTATCGAATAAATAATAATAGTCACTGCTCTCAACTTTTTTAACTAAAGATTTAATTTTTTCCCGTACATTTATTATTCATTTTATTATTTGTTCCATAATTTTATTTTATTTTATTTTTTTGCATGTGCTCCTACAAGCTGATATTTTTTTCTTTTATTTTACATTTAGTTAATCACTGAAAAATTCAAACAATGGATTTAAAACGTTTGTATACTCGCATTTACCCGCAATTCTTCTTTTCACAAACACATGTATTTAGCAAAATTATTTTTTTAACATTCATAATATATAAAAATATATAAAATATATAAAATTATTTAACACATTCATAACATTTCTCAAACGTTGTCAAGGCGACTTCGACTCTTTTACAACGCAGAGATCGTGTGTGTCAAAGAAACGAACGACGCGCTAGAAACTCGCGCGAAGACTCTTGCTTGTGCCGATGTTAAAGCCGACACGTTGAAAAATACGAAACACGAAAAGGGGAAGATGACTAGACATGGGCAGACGAAACGGACAGAGAGGGTGGCAAATAGGGTCGGTCCGCGTACGCATATAAAATATGCCGAGGCCGCGTTATCTTGCGTCCGATTGCCTGGAAAACTCACGCGAAAATATCGATCCTCGGCCACCTCGCTTGTAATCAGATTAAGCAAGACCAACGACTCGGTCTGACCATAGGTATAACCTGGGGCGAAGTTCTCTACAGCGTTTCACTCCTGCACTCCGCCTCTGAACCTAGGGGTGAGAGAACCCGGTGTGCGCGCGCCAACCCTACTAGCGCGGATCCTCGGCAATGTGTATGCCGTTTCCATGCACGCAGTGCTATAGGAACTACCATGATTCTGATGTTTGCACGCCGTATCGCCCGCCTTCCTCTCCGTTCTCTCCTTTCTCGAATTCGCATTGAAGGGTCGTAGGTCGTAATTGATAAACGCGCGTCTCGCTCGATCATTTCTAAAGCTCCATTCGCGCCATCGATTAACTATTTCATTGCCGTTTCTGCTCTATACGTTCAACAAATTATTGGCAACAACAATAATAATCAGCAATCGCTCTTAGATACTTATCGCGTGAATTTGACATTTCCTGCTTGATTACTTAAGTAAAACGAAACAATTTGACTCGAGACGAGACGATTTTATCGTAAATATTACACAGTTTATCGACTTAGCTTCGCGTGTTTTTATTGCCCCGCTTTCATTACATTTTCTAGTATTTTAAGAGAGAGAGAGAGAGTGAGACTGGAGATTTTTCGAAGAAGCGAAACGTGTCACCGGTCGCGCGGATAAAACGCACAGATTCTTTTACGCGAGAGCGAAATTCTCCCCGGAGCGGGTTTCGAGGATAACGCGTTCTTTTATCCTAGTTACTTTAAGACCGGTCTCGGCGAATAAAAACCGCTTCGCGGCGATATACCGGTTGTACGTAACGCGCGGTTTAACGTCAGTGTATATCTCGAATCTAATTCCGCGTGTCCGAGTCGGACGCGTTCGCGAAAAAAGAAAAAAGCGTGTGCGAACGTGCCGCGAGGGCAACTGATGACAGCGACGGTAATAAGCAGAAGCCAATCGATGAAGACATTTCGCAGTTAAAAGACTTTCCTCCCGATGGAAAAACGCAATTTAACTTCCATTAAACTCCAGAAATTTCGCGAACGCGAGCCTGTTTGCTCCGAGTACACACTCCTAATTTGCAACTATAATTTCGCGTGGAGCGCGGTTCAATTTTGCGTGGCAATATGCGCTCGCGAATTCCCTCCCCCTCCTCCCATGCTTTTCCGCACGGGTCAATTTTCCACGACCGACTGAACGAACGAACGAACGAACGAACGAATGACCGGCTTTCCATTTCCGATCTGCCACGCAGCGCCGGGTTGACGCCAACTCGCGCCACCCCCGTAAGTGCTGTTGTGTGTTCTTTCCGTCCGGCAATAAAATATGTAGCCCGCGAGAGAACGGGAGAGAGGAAGGAAATGACGCCTTATTCAACAGTTAGATACAATTTGAGAAATTCCATACACGCGAGAGAAACTCCCACTTGTGCGGGGAGAGAGAAAGAGAGAAGTTGGATGTGAGTTCGCGCGCGCGAACTTGGAAAACAATCGCGGCTTTCTCCGCGAAGCTTCGACAAAGTCTCGAACCGCTTATACCAATATTTCCTTCTAATCCGTCGGAAATATCGTTCGTGCTTTTCACGTAGAGACACGTTGCCATCATATTTGTACGGGAATAAGCGGGGAAATAACACAGAAACAAAAACGGAGTCAGTGGCAAGCAAGTGGAGAGAGTAACAGGGGAAGTGCAACCGAGTGCAAACATCGATACAAACATCGCTTTTTCTATATTTGACTCGACAATCAAGAGAGAGAGAGAGAGAAAGAGAAAGAGAAAAACAGCGCACGAAATTATTACAGAAGCAAACGAAATTATCTAACGTGCGCTTAACTGGCGTCAAACGCGCGCTGAACATGTAAGAAATTCAATCGCGAACGCACGCAAATACTACACGCACGCGGGCGCGAGCGCGTGCTTCGTTGGATTACAATATCGGCGCTGAAAAAATTACATGTGTGTTGTCTCGATTGCAAATCTAATTACGTAGTATACTCGCGAGCAAAATATTTCCGACCTCTTTGCTTCATCTGTTTTTTTTTTTTATTTCAAAGATTTCTCACTTAATCAAAACAAAACTTTTCCACGGAATATCCTCTTCTCTTTTTCTCTCACACGTACACATATATTAAATATACAGGAGTTTATGTAAGATATTACTTACGTGTATTCGTGCTGCAGGGACCAGGAAAATTTAATCGAGAGATTTCCCCAGATTCGAAAATCCATCGCGTCGCGATACCATATTGCACGTTCCATTCGCGAAAGAGATGGAATCGCTCGATTGGTATACAAGCGGAAACTTGCGGTTAGACGAAACAACGACGACCTACATACGTAGGTCGAAAGCACGAGAGACTTCGATTCTTCTCTCGCCGCGGCTAACTTCCGGCTGCCACGCGATACGCAAATGTTGGCGATTCTTCTTCTTTTCCCCTCTTCCCGATATTCCACGTGACTGTAAAGATGCGTCCAGAATTGGCAACGTATCACGTCGTCGTAACGTTACCAGTTGTGACGGCGTAACGTCGTTACGACTTGGAACAACGTGTGTAGACCGAAAGTATTTCGCGCGCGCGCGCGCAAACGGAAATTGGCTCTTGCTGCGAAAACAGCTCGAATAAAAGCGAACGAGCGCGATTTTAACTTTATAAAACGCGTCTTCTTCCTCGCAATTTTTCCTCAACTTGTCTATGGTGACTTTATTTTAATGTTAATAAAAAAAAAACATCTCGAATACGAAACATAACGTCTTCGCTTATTTTATTTTTTGTCAACTAATACGATAATGTCGCAAGACCGTACGAAGTTTAACGACGTTGCAGCGAGACTGCAACAGCCTCCGGGATGAGCTCCGCTCGCGCGTATACGAGCGGAGCTCGTACTTGCGTATGACAGCAACTCACGCATCGTGCCATCATAACAGTCACATTAATCGGTCAACTCCATTATCGAGTCGATCGGGTCATAAAGATTTCAATGGCCTTTCAAATAGCCGCGAGTGACCAGAACAGGCACAGGAAGAACGATAAAACGCATTAACGAGTGCGGAAAGATAGAGGAAGGGAAAGGGGGCTTATAATAAATTGATGAGCTTTCGATAGGATATAACGCGATCAACGGGAATCACCATTGAATAAATGTCATCGCGTTCCGCATGCGAAATGCGTGCGAAAAATTGGCTGCCATTAATACGTCGAAATCCGATTGACGAGCGAAACGATCGAAACGATATGGAACGATTGATAAGTATCTGAAACGACGCGTAGACGCCGATATAATAATTGTTGTTTTCGTTCTTGATGAGTTTCGTTCTTCGTCAAAGTTGAAGTTTTGACGATACAAGCTCGAACTTCAAATCGTTGCGATGGTTACAAGTTGGATTTAGAATTTCTTCGGAATCTGTGTGGAAAAATGATTCGGTCGAGAGAAATTTTCCAGCAATAAAGTCGATCGATGGCTCCACAAATGGCTTTGTCACACTACGCGCGATAATGAGGCAGCGTTCGACGGCGTTTTTTGTTCTTCCAAAGAATGAAACTGATCGATAACAGCAATGCGCGATATGCGCTGTCTTACACCTCGCTGTCTTACACGTCGTTTCAGATACTTATCAATCCGCTCCGCGCTCCGCTCGACCATCAGCGTACGTAAAAATACGCAATTCAGAAAAAATAATAATAATAAAAAAAAAAAAAAGAAACACATTGAGATTGATCCTATTACTCGAGTAGAAGAGAAGAGATAAACTGACGACTATTGTATATATGTCACGGCATAACAATGCTCATATCAATCGTTTTATTCAGCAAAAGTGGACTTGTGTTCGCGTGTATAAACGTATTTTTCGTCGATCGGACCACCACGGACAACGTGACAGCCCTCAACTCTTTGTCCGCACGAAGCAGTTTTTAGTTAATAAAAACATCATTCTTTTAAAGCATTCGCCACATTCACCAGAAATTCCCCGGTCTGTCCCTCCCCTCTCCCCGCTGTTTCCGCTTCTCTCCCGAGTATCGAGCTGGTGCTTGCGGTATCTTCTTTTTTTTTTTTTTTTTTAAAAAAAGCAAACCTGTCAGAGTTGCTTTCAGCGATCGTTTAACATTATGACACGGTTAATAAAGCAATTAGACAACAGAACAGACGTGTGTTTTAGTCGAAAGACAAACTTGTAAAGTGTAGTTTGTCTCGATGCATTAAATTATAAAGAGAACAAAGATTTTTTTCATGTTTCTATTTTTTTTTTTTTTTGTTGTTTTGACTAAAAGCTCTACCGTGTGTTAAAACTACTTCATGATGGACGTTCACACACTGTGTTTACAGGCGAACACGGACAACACCGTCGTGATTGGACGTCGCGCATTGAATATGATATACAACGTGACCTCGTACGCGCGCAAATTGAACTAATCCCCGATAATGAACCATTATGGCGGGCAGGGAAACATCTCTCGTGAGCTCGGTATCGGTCGGCTTCTCGCGATACAGTAGGTGGACGCAGTCGCTTGACCGCGCGATTAGAAACTTAACCGGGGAACAGACGCGCATAATACCCGAGCATTTGTTGCGTTATGCAACGGGATCGGCTTACGATACGGCGTACAATCTCTGAGAATAAAAAAGAAAAAAAAAGCACAGTATGTTCCAATAAATCTTGTTTCTAACGGCGTGTACGCAAAACTATCGGTCGAGAAAAATGACGAAACAAAATTTACGTGTATGCCAGCAAGTACAAAAACTATCTAACATTTTTTTTTTTTTTAATAACATGATTAACGCCGGAGTCAACGGCTTTTCAAGTTAATTTCAATGTGTTTTGTGTTAAAAAGACATTGTCTTTCGATTTTCTCGAAAAGAATATTGAATCGAATCTAGGTTGCAACAATTTTTGCTATTTTTACGCTGTCTTTTATATAAAAAATATAAACGATTGTTCTAGTTCGCGGCTCACCTAACTTATTCTTTTAAGGCATCAATTAATAGTTTGGTGAAAATAGACGCTTGGAATGAACAAATGAAATTTTTGTTCAAATGACAGAAAGGAAACGTGTTACATAAAAGTAGTCTCGACGTATAGATTTTTCAATGTATCTCGTTCCGAAGTAGATACAAATATAATCACTTGAAAACGAGAATCTTCGAATCTCATGATGAATTTATTGCCATTCCGATGAAAAACACGAGGTTGCGAACCGAACAACAATTGAAACGTTTATTGCTCTTATTTTTTTATTTTATTTATTTATTTTTTTTCACAATCGAGTTTCGGTCACCGTCTAGAATTGTTTTTTTTTTTGTTTTTTTTTTTTTTGTTTTCTATCTCTCGACACGCGGGAAAATCGAAATTACAATCCAATCTAAATGAGTTTAATCTTCCAAATATTTTCGGGCTCGCGGTAGTCCGCTCGTGGAAAATCATTTTCGCGGATGGAAACACGTAAGCGTTATCACTGCTAATTGAGTTTACTGCGCAACGACCTTTCGACTGTTTTTGGATCGAGATAGCTCGGCGGCCTGTATAATTCAATATGGATACAACCGCGACATATATATATATATATATATATACATATATAAATGAGATTGCTATCCTAGAAATCGCGCTTTATGTAATACATATATATCTCCCGTTCGGATCTTTTTCCGTGTAAGGCAAATGGATAAAATGTACATAGAGATAATTACATCAGAAATTGAATTTCATCTCTCGAACTGAATTATCACATTCGATCGTTTCACAAGTAAATTAAATCGATAATATCACGCGGCGCGAATGACCAGCGGTCGTTAATTGCGTTAGCTAGGTTGCAATGATAAATGTTTTATCCATATATCTCGCGCTTGATTTCTCAAATCTTGTAAACAACAAGCAATCGATCTTAACGGCGAAAAATGTACGACCGTTTGCGGGAGATAAAAGACACACACATACACACACACACACTCACTCACGCACTTCGTTACAGAAGTTTAATCAAAAGGTCATTAAACGGGATCAAAATATCATTAAAGCCGGAATTTTCAACATTCTCTTAACAAGGTTAATAATCAAATTTGTGATGGCAGTAGATTGTACACGGGGCTATCGAAGCGCTTACGTAACACACGCGCAATCTGTCTGTCATTATTGCTCTGTCTCGTCAATTACGATCACTCCGAGTTATAATATCGTCCGTGCGATATTCCAAATTGAATTCTTCAAAGACTGTGTCGCGACTGTGCACGCGTATGCATTTCCGGATTATCGGAATCGGGCGAAGCGGGCGCAAAAAAAAAAGTTCCCAGCCAATTGAATTAAGCCATGCAAATGAACGCAAAACTCTTACGGAGCTCGCTCTCATCAATAAATCTGAAATCGATATCAATAAGTGTATCTGAATAAGCATTCCCATCTGGATTTGCTTGAAATTTGCAAGTAAGTGTCGAGAGCCATTATCAGGTTGCAGGTTTTGGCGTGTATATTTTCTCTGTTTGCCGCCGCGACACATCGGATATGCTCTCCCTCCCGATCGATATAATCCTCGTGAATAGTTTCGCGCGTAGGTGAGCGTCCGTTCGCCGTGAGGGAAGGGATTAACGATTACATTATGTTTTAACGATCTGGATCCGAAACGGGGAAGGTCGTACAAAGCCGATCGCCGCGAACGTCCGGTCGTGCTCGCCAGTCGATTTGTCAAACTAATTAGGACGTCGCGCGAGAGAGAGTCGCCAACAACTTGCGATCACGCGAAATCGAATCAGGCACGTGCACCGCGCGCCTGGTTTTACAAGGTCCTCCGAATGGACGTGCGCATTTTATCGCGGCGATTCAATTTATTTTTTATATTTTGCAAAATAAAAAAAAAACATTCTCTCGAAGAGACGTGAGCGCGGGGGGAACAGTGTCATCAGTGTGTCAAAAAAAAAAAAAAAAAAAAAATATATCCGATGTGAAACGGATGTGCGTTACACCCGAAAGCGCGGTATTCAAGAGTATTCGAGAGAGTGCCGTGCGAAATCGGAATAAATGACGATGTGTATGCGACGCGCGGAGCTCATGAGCTCGTGTTTGGCACGCGGTTGTATATAAATTTTCGCGGTCCATCATGGCACAAACACACAGTAATAAAGAAGAATTGTCAAACGTGCTTTTTGCAGGCGACATTAACATAAATTACATTGCGTGTCAAAATCGTTTACACATATGTATGGAAGGTGTCGCGAAAATTATCCAGTTCGTCCGTTACGCGAAACGGATAGTGACGCGCGAGAGATAATAAATCAAAAATTGTCAGCATTTTTCTGACATTTAATTGTATCGTATTGACGAAATCGTTTATTTATGCGCTCTGAGGTTGACAGAGTAAACATCGAACAAAACACACACACGCGCGCGCGCGCGCACGTAACACATTCTACGTGTACTCACTCGTCAAAAATCGATAGAACACGAAATGAAACTGCACACACGTGTGTAATAACACATGCGGAATGTGATACAACACAATTAATGAATGATTAAGTGACCCCGTGGCGATTAAACTGTAAATAAATTAAATTAAATTAAATGTAAAAGCCATTTTGTCACAAATGTAGAAATGCGACGCGAATCGCCAACCAAGATGACAGGAATGCGAGACGAAAAATATTGAATAGCCGCGAGATATATTATGAAATTCCGGAAATGCAACAGCGTGAGATTTTTACTTTTACGTTTTCAATTACATCCCGGTGCATTTCGGTCAACGGGAAAAACCTCATTCACCGCCGTTAAACGTTAATTTACCATTGAGTCCCGTGGAATCAACTATCGAGAAATAGCAGGCATCAAAAAACACACAACTCGGTGTTTTAGTTTTCTCCTATTTTTTTGTGGCTTTGAGGAGGATCTTTAGAGGCGGAGTCAGCATCCGCATTTTCGGCCGGAAAATTCCGGAAAAACGGACGAACTCGAGAAAGGGAGGTTGGCGCTGCGGGCATTTCCCATGGACCGCCACAGGGCGCAGGGGGCAGAGAGGCAAATTCGTAACTTTCGAGAGGAGGGAGGAGGGAAACAATTTTGCAGGAAAGCCGCGGCCGATAGAGAGCGAGAACCGTCGAGGACCGCCGGCGCTCACCCAATAGGGGAATCCAATTTGGATTATCGAAAATTCATGGGGGTTTGGACGGGTTGTGTGTATGCGTGCGTGTGTGTCCGCATACGCGCGGCGATGAAAGACACACGCGCGAGCGAGCAGAGCACAATGTGCAAAGCGTTGTCTTCGTGGTCGAAACACACAGAGATTATTCAAAAAGCTTGTTTTCGAAAGGACTCTGCGCTGCGAATTCTCCGTTCCGTCTCTCTTCCGCGGAAACAGACACACCGATGTGTGTGTACAGAGACCGAGAAAAATTAAAAAAAAAAAAAAAGCGCGAACCAACTCGAAATGAGACGCAAAGCGATATGGAAAATGTTTTTAATCGCGACGCGCTGCCATTTCCGCCATCGTGCTGATGCCGGTCGGGATAAACACACTCGGGTATAAAAGAGAGAGAGACTAGAGCAAGATACACTTAAATTGATTAAAAGTCTCTCTCTTCGGCGTGCTATTCGGAGTTCAATTTTCGTGTGTAATAACGAGACAAGATAATGATACAAACAAATAACACTCTTGGCACATTCTCCGCCGACGCTTGGACACAACGAACATTTATCCAGTTTGCCCGTGATGGAGGACGTGGCGGTGGCGGCCAGTTCCACCGCAGAGACACATGGATAATATAAAGCGTCGCGTCCGCACAACTTCCGACGACAGCAAAGTGTGGCTCTACGTTTGCACTGTCTCATTCCCCCTTGGTCTTCTCCGTCTTCTTCTCGACTGTGTGTGTGTGTGTGTATAGTTCCGTATAACGTCTTATCGTCTCGCTCGGCCTGTTTATACCCAGTCGTTCTGCTTTCTTTCCGCACGCCATTATATTCCGTCGCGGTTATTCGCGTTTTTCTTCTCGGCTGTCACCGTAACTTTACGATCGAAACTCGCGAGAAAACAAGAAAGATAATAACGGACTACTAACATCACACGCGCGCGAGAGAGAGAAGAACATATTTAAAAAATTCATTTTAATATCGCAAAGTTAATTAAAAGATATCTACTTTATTTAATAATCTCATTTTTTAAGGCTCTTTCTCTCTCTCTCTCTCACGAGTGCGTAAATTTACATTTACGCGGTGTAATAAAACCGTGTCTATTATTTATCTTATTATTTTCTAGCTTAGTTTTGTAAACGCGCCGTGTTCATCAATATTGAGGACTCGTTAAACTCGATCAGAGTAGAAAACAAATTCGACTGCTTCAAAATTCCATTTCGAAAATCGAATACTTGACGGGGTCGCTCCACCCCCGCGATCATCTTCGCCGTGAGATAGGGAGAGACGCGCGGTATAATATTGAATAACATGCCGATAGAACCGGCGGGTCACACGAAGAACACACGTAAAACAGGCGCCTCATTAATCATCCGAACACCTAAGAACTGCAACGTGTAACCGATGTAACTCAACCGAGAGAGTTTACCACTCCCGCCACCAAAGCTTGGCCTATACGCGCGGTCAAGATACCGACGCGCGTGCCGTCCATTCCGCCAATCCCTTCGCCCTCCCGTCTCTCTTTCTCTTTCTCCGGTCCATCTCAACCCTGTGTGTGCTCCAAGGGCGAGTTGGGCGGTGGAGCGGTAAAGCGAGGGTGGTTGAACGCGATATATATCGCGCCGGTATATATACAGTCGCGCTCGCGCGTGTATATATATCACGCGGGATTTTCAGTCACGAAATTTATAGCGCGTACCAACTCTGGGGGCTACGGGACACTTCGTATAGGTCGTTCGAGAAGAGGGGGTGTGTATGTGTGTGTGTGTGTGTGTGTGTGTCGGAGACGCTGGTAGCCCTCTCCGTACGTATATAGATCACGTATGGCTCCACCACCAGAGGCGAACTTCCTCGCGGAAACCGTGACCCGGGCGACGCGGACGCGACCGGAGTGGAAGGAGGAACTTCGTATTCCCTGTTGCAACACTTATCTCCCCCGCGTAGTCGCATTTTCCGGGCTCTCGAGTTCATCCGCCTCCGCGCCACTTCCTCCTGGCTGCCGCGGCGTGACGCGAAACGCTATTTCGCGACACTCAGCGGCATGAAATTTTTCCAATCCACAGAACAAAAGTATTCCACCTCGTTTTATACGAATATTTCACACGTAGCGTTCTTCGTCTTGCGAGAGTTGTTCCAGAGTTCATGTTAATATTACATGTACACAAAAACCGCATTAATCCAAAAGCGTTGCGTAAGTAAACTGTCGGCGGAATACAAATGCATCCTTGGAATATTCAATAAAAAAAAAAAACTTGTCGAGCGAGGACGTCTATTTAAAAAAAAAAAAAAACAATGATGAGACAAAAAATGACAAATTGTGGAATATATTTCGATGTTGCGCACAACAACGACTGGTGCGGTTTTCGGAAAAACAACGCGATAATTTCACGGACAAAGACGAATGCGCGCTCGAGGTTTTCGGTGATCGAAAGAATTCGACTCGGTTCGTGATTTTAAACGGCGAATCGCTCGATCGCGCGTCAAGAAAAGGGTTGAGTTAAAGAGGAAACTTCCCGGCGTTCGAGGAAAGTGAAACACCCATCGATCTCTCGGGCGCTCTCTTGGGCTCTTCTCTCTCGCTCGCTCTTTCAACGTTTTTTATAACCAGATCGTTGCTCGAAGTCTTCGGCAAGTTTCAGGGAGGTGACCGTAACTTCAATCCAAGCGTGTTAACTATCCCGTAATAATTTATATCGTATATATATCGTTGATAATTTATATCGGGGTATCCCGAAGAGAAACGGAAGAGGAGGGAAAGAAAGTCATCTCATGGCGTATTATAATCAGAAAGTTCAACGTGCTAAAATCTTGTTTTCTTAACTTCTAAAACTGAAGTTTACTCGAAATTTTCTTTTTTTTTTTTTATTGCACCACACGTAAATTTATACTCGATAGATATTAGTCTACAAAGAATAATGATAATATTTTTCCACGTCTATTCGGGGGAAAAACACCCTACGCGCGTGCCATACAAAATGCGTTACGTCCCCGTCGTTACATAACAATACAATATGAAAAGATGCGCGTTTTCCTGCGCGCGCAAATATGTGACCGAAACGCGTAAGAAAGCAATTTCGAAGGATCGATTTTCCATTAGCGCGACGTTTTGCTTCGGCATCGCACGCGTATAATGTCCCATTCCCCGCTCATATCGCCGAAACATTTCGCGACTGTTTGCGACCGGGCCGCGCGCTGATTATCCCTCCCTGAATTCTCTCTGTCTCTCTCTGTCTCTCTCTCTGGCGCAAAAGCCGACCCCCGGAGTTGTTGTCGGAATAGTTATACTTCGACGCCATAATCTACTGCCAGACCACAAGGGTAATAAAACGTAATCCGTTTCCCGCGCATGGAAATTTATTGATACCAAACTACGTGCCAAGTATACACGGAAAGTTCGCCGTCTCTTCCCTCCTCGCCTCGAAGGGCGTTAATACTCGAATGGAGTACAATGATACACCGGCTTCTCGTTAAAGGGAGGCTAAACGATGAAATACGGGCACGCGCTTTGCCCTCGCGTCTGTCTCCGCCGTTGCGTTTCGCGATACGCGTCCTACCATTTCCGGTTTTTTCTACCCGCGAAATTAAGTCGCCCTCCTTGAGATTGGCGAAGGACAGAAATGTGCGACATAATAAAAATAACTCACATTTTTTTCTCCTCTCAAATTGTGGAGAAAGTTGTATTGGAATAAAAATGTGGGGTAAAACTTTTTCCAATTTGCTTACTTGTAAGAGACAATTGTGCAGTTATGTAATCGCGACAATTTCTTAAACAATAGAGTTTCCAACACGAATAAAAGAAAGAAAAGTTATTTTATCCAGATTATCTTCAGATTGTCCAGATATTCTCTCTACTTCACTTATGTGCATGATGTAATAAAGATGTTCTTTTTTAACAATTAATGCTCTTTTATTTTTAAAATAAAGATTTTGAGCTAAAAAAACTCTAGTAAAAGAGATAAGAGAAACGAATCTGTTACGAGAAGCGACGAACGTTGAAACTGAAATATATATTGCATTTTGCTGAAATAATTAACAACTTTATATAGTACGTGCACAGACAGTACGTAAGTAAGTTATTAGATATATTTCATTAAATAAAATTGCATTCGACCAATTCAATTCTGAAATTACACATATACCTTTTTTTTTTTTGTTTTATGTTCAACGGAAGATTATCGGACGAGGTCAAATAATGCAGCAGGCTCGCGTTATATATTCTCTAGCTATCAAATAAAATATAAAATTATTGAAATGGAGATCGAGTCACTTGAGCTATTGACGATTGAATAAATAAAAAACGAGCCGCCATGGAATATTAATTCATTCGTAAAAATGTGAAATGTGTCTGTCGCTCTCAAAATCCGAAATCGAGAATTTGCATGAACGGTGAATGTAATATGTCACCGAAAATGTTACAATGTCGATCGCAGCGTTTATAAAATCGTCAGTCTATGTAATGTGTGCGCGTTTTATGCCCCGTTTATATTCAAAAATAAAAATATTTTTTCTCCTCGCAACTTTTTAAAATTTTCTTTCTCGCGCAAACAAACTCGCGCCGTGACAAATTATACCGAAATGAACACTCAACAACTCCACGCCGGTACGTGTATAAATTAAATCGGCATTATGAAAGTTCGCGCAAAGAGACCTTTCAAATTTACGCTAATAAAGTCGCTTGTGTGTGTGTGTGTGTGTGTGTGTGTGTGTGTTAATATATAATGTGTGATTTACTACAATTTTATTACCGGAAACTTTTAACTGAAAAAAAAAGCGTCATAAATTCCACGAGCGTCTCGTTAAAGTTGCTTTTTGTGATCTTTTATTACTGACGCGTAGGGTGGCCGCGAAGTCGTTTTCTGCGCGACTTTTCTTGTTCAGTCTACAGAGCAACACCCACGAAGCCCAACCGATACCGCAAACACAAACGCAACGCAAACTATTTTTAGAGTAACACAATAAAAGGACATGAATATATTTATTACGTAATTATGTAACTTTAATTGCGAAGTGTTGGCTTTAATAAAAATTTCCACGTTTCTGTTATTAAAACAGCACAAAAGAGACTTGAATAATTGAATAAAGAGAGATATAAGCGTTTTTTTTTTCTGTTTTTAATTTTTCCTTTCATTGTCGCAATCAAATTAACGCTTAAACTAATTTTATACGTACAAGCAGTAAGAAAAATGACAAATAAACCGGTACAAAATTAACTCTCGTCTATCATAAAGAAGGAAATAAACTGAAAAATTCATTTAGCCGGTGACCTACTTGCTATTGTTTTTTTTTTTTTTTTTTTTTTTTTGAACATTTATGTCGAGACTGGTTTTAGCATATTAAGCGCACAACACACTATTTAACTAATAGTGAAAATTATAAAATTTACGGAAACCGCAGCTATGTGACAATTACAAATAAATGTAACCACCGGAATTAACATTCACGAAATTTCAGTGAGTACACACGCGTTTTTGATTTAAAAAATTCATAATTTGTATTTTCACGAAATTCATACACCGAAATTAACAATTTCCGACCGTCCGCCGCTGTCATCGGGGAAAATAGAAAAAAACCGAGTTGTGCTGATCGGACGAGTTCCGCCTTTTATCGAACACCGTGAAAAAAAAACATGCATTCGCTCTCGGCGCGACAAGACCGAGAAGACGATGTCGCAAGATACGCGACTATCGACGCTACCAATCGAACTCGCTTTGAAATTCCAACATCTTCTCTTCGCGTCGCCCACTCACGCGATGTTCTCTCCTCGTTCTCGCTCACGTCATCGATACGAAATCGTGGTGTTCCCGATAGGACATCACTCGGCAACATTTCGCAAACGCGCGCGGAGGCAGAAAACGCGTTTCGCGTTTAATCGTAATTCAACATTCGGTCTGCCGCTCGAGGCGACGAAAGAAGCAGAAACGCGGTCTCTCTCTCTCTCTCTCTCTCTCTCTTGCTTCTTCTTCTTTTTGTCGTGGGAAGGGTAAATCGAAGTACTCGAAGCCTTAAGGGCCGCACGAATACTGGCAGTGGACCGGGAACGATGAATCGTATCTCCATCGTCGACGGGTGACGCCATCGACGGTGTGTTCTCTTTCTCTCCTCGTTTTTCTTCCTTCGCTCTTTCCGCGCTCCCGTTCGCGTACTCTGCTCCTCGCCGTTTTCTTCTCGCGCCCACTCTCTTCGAGATTTGTCGAAGATTCGAGAGATAAAAAGATCGCCGCGTCATACCCATAGAAACGTTATTTCTGTATTCGTTTCGTTCCCCGAGCACATCGGGGACGTAGCTTACGCTTCCGCGCACGAATTTCCGGGACGATGCCTGCGCGAGATATAGTTCCCGTGTGGTGACCGATTTTTACTTGCCGTCTCTGTATCGCCGCAAGAGATAGAGACCCAAGAAAAAACACGACTTCGAGGCTCTAATACATCGGAGAACTCGTTAAAGAAAACGATCTATCGGAGATATAATTGTTTGTGCCGCGGTTTTTCACATATTTATTTAATGAACAGATGATAATTATGTTATTGCAAATCTCATCTTCTCTTTCTCGAAAGACTGATTGTAGAATATTAAAAAAATACATTATTTACGTTTTCCCCTTTATTCTTGAAAAGCGAATTAATCATTAATTAAATATATTCGAAAAAATTCAGAAAAAATATCAAACAATATTATTGCAAACCTTGTTATGAGCTACCTACATCGAATATTAGCATAAAAGTGTTAAAATAAACGAGAAACATTTACATATATATGGCTTTTGATATTCAGTATAATATTTATAATAAATAATTGGGATCCACGTCAAAATGTTATTGTGTAAAAAAAAAAGAAAACAAAATACGCACAAGTGCGCTAAAGAGCTGCTGCTGTATAATAAAAAGCAGAAACTCAGTGTGAAATTCAAATAATTACCTAAGAGCTTTTTGTTTAAACCGTGCACCCCGCGATTAATAACGATATTATCTGTACAATCATTTTGCAATAATCCTATTAATAATGCGTTAATTTACGAAAAACTAAAAAAAACCGAGATAGTTGTTTAAATATTTTATTTCGTGTTACGTCGAATCATACACGTAAAGAGATTTTTTTGCTATCAGCACATTTCAACGTGTTTGTGCATGTGCGCACGGGTAAGGACCAGATATTGCAACATTTCTCTTCTTTGCTTCTCTCTAACGTGCAAAAAAACAAATACGCCTCTTAAAGCACCTGTCCTGCTTACGATCGGTGGTCAATGCTCGCAGTTTGTCGAGCCCTCGAGAAATACCGACCAGCAATTTCGCGTAACGAAAAACAAATAGCGGCCATCTATTGCGCGCGCGCGCGCGCGAAAAGGACGAGCAAGTCGAACAGAAAGACGCGAGAATCGGAAAACCGAAGAGAGATGGAAGGAAACGGAAACATTTATCTGAAACAGTGGCGTAACAAGTACGCATATGCGGCGGATTTTTCCGTACATTGTGAGAGATTGAAAGAAAGAAACGAAGTAAAACCAACGGAGAAATAAAATAAAATAAAAAACTAAAAGGAACAAAGAGAGTTTCGAAGTGAATTTCTTTCTCTTTCTTTTTAAAATTTTATTGATTATTCGAAATTTAAATATATACGCGGCGAAGATTTGTAATGCATATTTCCTCTTTTGCGAAGCGCGCGTATTATCGTCTATTGTGACAGGCGACTGCGGAAACGCGGAGAATGTGTAAGAGCAGGGTAATAGGAATCGATGTTGCGTAAAGAAAAGGGTGAAGGGTCCCCTGAGTGCCCTGAACATCGGTTACGTCATTGACCGGAAAGAAATTTCTCGTGGCGCGGGCGCGGAACGACATTCGTGTGCAAATGGGGACGAAAAGCCGGCGTGAGCCGAGTGAGAGAGCGAGCGCGTTTTTAAGCTTCTCCTTAACTCCCCCCGGCGCTTCTCAAATTCTCTGCCTGCAAGAATACCCGGGACACGGATTCGGGCTTTGCGCCTCGTGGGGATCGCCAAAGTGGAAATCCTTTTGACACAACGCGGCCATCCGCCGCGCTGTCGCAAGCGAACTCGCGCGACAAAGGACACGCGCCTATTGAAAGGACAGCGAGTGACGCGTTCTGAAAAATTGGGTTTGCGAAAAAATACTAAAGAGGTACTCGCTCGTTCTTTCTGCTTGCGCAGAAATGCTTCGTAACGGCACTTAAGTCTCGTTAGAGGGACTGGCTGTTATTTTGATTACACGTGGATGGAAAACTTTTCTGAAAAAAAAAAATTTACCACAGCTCGAATCAATTACAATATAAAAATAATTAATGACATTTTTTCGTTTTCATCTTAATTTTCATTTGTTTTTCTCGACGCGTATGTGAAAATTTAACTTCTTGTTTTTTAATCCGTGATTTGCATCTTTTATTTGCGACCACGTGCAAAAGCGAATACAAATAACAGTAATCTTCGTTTACACTGTTTAAACTATTTTTTTCACAAGTAATTCATGTAGATATCATGTAACGTGTGTGTTTAAATAACGACATTTTATCTGATTTTTTTCTTTTTCTCTTATTTGACTAAAAAAAGTCTTTCACATTTTTGTTTTATTTCTTTCTCTCAGCTCTTTTCTTTCTAATAAATGCGGTTCGAGTTTTTGTTAGAATCGATAGAGACATCAAATATTTTCAATAATTTTGTAGACATAATAATCCACAAATTCGTATATAAATTCGTTTCGAGACTCGCTGTTCAATCGCGTCGTCTCTTCGTCACTTACAGATTCTATTGGGGGAACGACGTTGTCTCCAGAGAAAAGCGGCCAGAAAGAAAAACATCCGCGGCTCGGTTTACGGGAGAAATCCGCGTAAATATTTGAATATCGTCCATCCCGGACGACCTCCGTGCAACTCCGCTGTCGGATGAGGAAACAATGGCATTCCTCTTTCGTCGAATCTTAAAATCGTAATACGTTCGCAATGTTCCTTTCCCTCGGCTCGTAACGGGATAGAAAGGAAACTTGTTGAGAGAGAAAGTACCTTCATAAATGTCAAATGTCAATCTTACAAATCCGTGCCGATTTTCAGCTGGGGAAAACGTTTGACTTATGTGAATCGTCTATATATGGCGTTAATGATATTCGCGCAATCTAAGTATACATCTCTCTTTTTCCACTCGATTAGCAGCAATTTCGAAATCCGCTCTCGATGTTCGTGACATTAATTTTGAAACAAAGAGCGCACGAGAAACACATTTTAGCGTTTAAGTGCCGAAAATAACGGCATTTAAACGTCGAGATGTGTTAAAAACCGAGGCGAGAAAAAAATGGTCGAATTTTTAAGTCTCGCGCTAAGGAAAATTGGGGTGGCCTAAAATAAGGAACGCTCGATCGCGTCCCGAGGAACGGGAATGTGGGGCGAAAATAGCGGGGGATAGATGGTTGCAAAGCGCGCGACGCGCGTTGAAAATGCCATGCGGAGAAACCGTCGAGTGCCCTGGCAGATTGCCATTGTCGCCGGCACAATTCAATCGCGAAGTTAGCTCGCTCCCTGTAGAAATCACATAATGTGCGGTTACCCAATCCACCCACCGCCACCTTCGCAGCCACCCCCCGGCCTGAGACCCCGCGCCTCCCGAGCGCAGAGCTCGGGCACGGGTTCTACCTGCCGAGCCTGGTTAGGCGCCACCCGGGAGCCAACAAATCAAAAACACCCCCAAAGAGCCACCCATCGAGGAACTCCTCGACGTCTACTCACAACTCGCAGCGTTCGCGAGAGAGCGAGCGAATTAAAACGCATCGCGCGTCGCGGAGCGCGCGCCGGATAGATTCGCGCTGTTAGTGTTGAAATGTTAGCGGGAATGACGAAGTCGTCCTGACGGATCTGAGAATTTGGAAGATTTAATTAAATTCACTTTATAAGGAAAGGTAAAATCGACGGAATGCGATCGTTAACTTCGTCCAACTCTTTACGAGCGCATTAAACATTCTCTTCGCGAACTCCGAGTGTTTTTGACACGCGTGTGTTTTTTGTCACGACGTTGTCAATCTAGAAAGCAATTACACATTTGTTTTTGTTTTTTTTTTCTTATAAAGAGTGATGACAAATTTCGCCCATTTTTTGGACTTAGAATTTCAAACGTGTTTTCATAACAAATAGTACTATTAGATATCACATTAATCCCAGTAAAATTTCGAGATGAGCTTAGGCACGGTTCCGGAGATATAAGAGAGTGGAAAGCGATGATTTCCAGTCAGGGTGTATTGCATAAGGAAGAATATATTCTGTCGAATGGATCATCTATGATCCATTGGACATATTCAATATTACATTTTGGTTGATCAAATTTTAACACTTTGCTGGAATCGGCAATTAGAAACAAAAAGAAGATCGATATATCGATATGCGATATATCTCGATATGCGATATATCTCGATATGCGATATATCTCGATATGCGATATAT
>QVNW01002091.1:0-13797 GCA_014825475.1 Pseudomyrmex flavicornis
TATCGATATATATCGCATATCGATATATCGATCTTCTTTTTGTTTCTAATTGCCGATTCCAGCAAAGTGTTAAAACGACTTTCTTGTATGAACAATTTTTTAAAAATCAAACAGAATATAATTATCCGGATTCGGAGTTTTCGGTGTTTTGTATACACTAAAATACTCAATTATTCAAGTAAATATAGAAATGAGAAAAAATATTTGCGCTTAATGAATTTTTCTGTTTGTTTTTTTTTTTAATATCTATATCTATTTATCTTTTCTCTTTATTTGAGTTGCGTCGATTTGATTTTAAGATTGTAATAATGTTTTAATAAGTTCTCATCTGTCTTTTTGCAATGCACATATTCCTTTCTTGCTTGGAAGCTAACGCGTTAAGTCTACCGCGAAAACCCAAGGGAAAGAAGTAATGCTAATTAGATTGTGCGGGTATCATCAATTCATCGTTAGAGACGGAAATTTCCCGCCGAAGTAATTACTCGCTGCCGAGGAATTATGTGCCGTTGTTCCGACCTAGTGGAAGTTGACTCGCGGAAGTTCGTAATGTGCCGGATGTCGTAGTCTCGGGAGCTCGGTGTCCTGTCTCTGCAGATAGATATCTAGGCCATTGGAAAGGATGAATGCACATCCTCGAATTCACAAGCTCTTATTCGTGATGAAATACTGCACGAATATATGCACAAAATATTTACACAGTAAGTTGTAACTGTTACTTGTTGTTTCAATCAAAGCTAGTTTAAAAATTGTCATAATTTAATATTTTCTTCAAGAATTTGCATACAAATAATAATTTTACATGCAAAGCACAAAGATAAATATACATTTTATTTATTTATTCACTTGTGTAAAAAATTTATTAATTTTTAAAAGAGACTTACGAGAAATGAAAAGAAAAAATGATAATTTATCTTAGTTCTAGTTTAATAAATTTCAGAAAGCTTAATGGTTATTGAGACACTTTATGTCATTAATTTGAAATTAGTATAGAACAATAGTAACTGTATAATTAATGAATCTTTATCAACAAACTTTAAATCGAACAATACTCGGAATGTTTCATTTATCGATAATTAATAGAAGCTACGTGGTCTGAATAAAGATTTAAAATGAGATATTTTAACATTTTTCAGTCACGTAAGAGTCAGAAATTCTATAAGAATTATTTTCTATAAGATTTATTATAATTACGGATTTACTTTCAAAGATTGTTATTACTATCGTATGCATATTACGTGAAAGTTTATGATTCACAAAATTATTTTGCTCTAATTAAGCGTATATGATGCAATTTGGCCGCAGCTTGCGCGCCTACAAATTTGTCGGAAGTTCAGCCATGCAAGCATTTTCGCAGCAAAGAGAGTACTATCTTCTGGAAATATAATAAATATTTCACTACATTTTCACACAAGTCGGCCGTTCTTAGCTTTTGCAGCGTATAGCGGAATAAATAAATTTCGCCGTTCTTCGCATCGCGCATTTCTATTCTTCCTTTCAATACTTTGAAACAAATTAACCGCCTGTCACTAAGGGAAATAAATAAAGAAAAAAAACAAACTTTTTTCCCTCTCTCTCTCTTTCTTTTAAGCTTTCGTCAGCATTAATATAAAAGTCTGTCTGAAAGTTCTCTTGAAATGTTACATCCTGTGCAATTTCATAAAAACACAGGTTAAATCCGCAAAAGATGCAGAAATGTTTACAGACTGCGCGAGTGTAAAATTTAAATAGATATAAATAACATGTAATTTTTGCGGTACATCAAATTTGCATAAAAACACCCGCTAGCGGATGCTGTACGCGTAACTCATTATCTCAAAAACATTGTGACGTGCGTCCTGATTAAAGGATACGTGTTTTTTTTTTTTTTTTTTGCAAAACTCAAGTAACGTGAAGTAAATAGTAGGCAGTACTAAAAACAGAAAGAACGAGTATAAAACTTGTTTGCCTGTGTCAATATATAATGACATTTTTTCATATCGTGTGTCCGCCGCATACGCATGTATTCCCCTTTCATTTGTTAATGTAATTTACACAGTTACTCTCTTTTTGCATCCAAACAGAGATTTATAACAGTTTTTTAGTTTCGGAATAGTTTTTGATTTGATTGTAATCATTTATAATATTTAAAATAATATAATTAGTACTAAAAAAAACTATAATTAAACTATAAAAATTCAATTACACGTACATAAATCATAAAATTGTTAAGAAATGAAATTAACATTAGTTTGTTGAGCATTGGGATGTAATTAGTGTACAAGTCTTACATTCTTGCTTAGATACATGTTATTATTTTTCCCCAGGAAGCCAAATGTACGTGGCGTAAATGCAAGATGAGGGAAAGCTCTTCGCTTGCTGGTTCGTAAAGCGTAAAACGTGATACGACCAAGATGCCGTGGTTGTATAAAAACTATATAATATTCTCGGTTAATTTTTAAAGTACCACTTACTCCGAAGATGAGCAGCCGGCTGCAGAAAGTTTCGCAGCTTCGCGCAGCACGTCTCATTTTTTTCCTTCATAATGTTGTAAAAAAAAACCGTCATCGCTCTTGGATCAAAACGAGCGAACCACCTGAAAATTAGAAGTCCTCACTTAACTGTGCGCACACCCATATAATGATTCACCTATTTAAGTTTTAACATCCAGTTCGTCTAATTGGCTTCGCGATACTCGAGTAGCTAACGGCGCCGTTTTCAGACGCAATTTCATTAGTGGAGATTGCGAGGAGCCGTTACACAGAATTCGACACAAGTTCGTATATGCGACGTATAAACTTTGCGTATCACATTTGCTTCGCAATATCAAACGACAGTTAAAGACGGTTCAAACGATGCATAGCACACGTACATACTGCAGATCGGAAAAAACCTATGCTGCGTATCGCGATTCCACTTCATTGTCGAGCTTATTGGCACTCCCGTTAGACGAGCGTTACCAAAGAGATACGCAAAATCCATCGAATGCGTTCTCACGTGTGCGCGAGAGATCAGATATTCTCGAGAAGAGGTTTTGATACCCGGTATATACGAAACCCGAGATTTGATATCTAATGTAAATATGGAGACATGTGTGTGTGTGTGTGTGTGTAAAAAGTGTGTACACGCATCGGATAAGTATATATCCGCGCAAGACATTCACGAGCTCTTAGGTGTCGAGGATGCCTGTCGCTATGCAGTTCGCAGGCTCTCCTGCGAATCCGTGGATCAACTTGCAGGCTATGAGACATTCTCGCGCTAGGAAATGCTGAAATGGTTTGTGATGCGCTGCTTTTACTCCGCGTAAAAGAAGATGCGCGGATGTCACGACGTATTCCGATAACTCGTTTAACCCTGAACACGAATGAGTTTCTGCTATCGCACGTGTGTTTGGCGATAGTGGAATTCACATGATTTTCAGTACATACGATATTTCTCCTGATGTTCTTTACGCTGAGTTATCTATATATCTATAGCAACAGCAGGCGTTTCGAAATAAATCATATAGTGAACATCCGATTTTCTGATTGTAATTTCGTGATTTAATGAAAAGTACATATTTGAAGCAACTTCGCGAAAATAAATGTTTATGTCCGTTGATCGTCGAACGGGAAGATTGATCACGCACCTTGCAGATGCGGGATAATTTATTTCTGCGCTCGAGTCATGCATCAACAATGTACTCTATTATTTATTTCTAAACAAAAAACGGAACATCATTTGAGAGAAAAAATGTGCAAAAATTTAATTTCTTCAATTTTGTGCTCAAGTACCACTTATTTGTTTAATAAAATTTGTTTTTAAAAGTATTTATAAATAGATATTTAAACACTTCAAACAGTGGCACAAAGTATCCTCACATATTGCATTCCACGCAACGGCCGAACGGTATGGCATTTAATATGAAATCTCGTTTATATACATGTCGGTGTAACGTTTGCTTAGGCCGTGAAATTTCAGTTAGAAGCACACTTAGTCGCGAATACATACGAAATTTAGTTTCTGTATCGCGTTACCACGGTAACAGACTGACCGTTCTCTGTAATGCGGTTGGATAGGCCCGTTAGTATCCCTCTGGAACTTTAGAATGACGTCAGGAAAGGCAGAGAGAAAGAGAGAAAACAAAGGAAAAAGCATACATGATGAGAAAGAGAATTGAAAGGGGTTCTGACGGAGGGTGGCGGAAAAGAGAAAAGACATTAAAGTGACTGCACCGTGACGAATCATTTTGCCCATACGGGATGCAGGTAGACTCGCGAGAAAGTGAAACATCCGTTAACATCCGGAACGAAATCGTTACAACCGGCCTGTCATCCTTGATCCCGTCGTCTGTTTTAGACCAGGCTTTTCTCGAGGCCGAGACCCCCGCGCTCCGGGGGTCGTATATAACACGTTATCGCACGGCAAGGCCAACGAAAGGACGCGTTAACGCGATAAAACCATGACGCCAACGCTCGTCGCCGCGCATGATCTCGAATTACTATGCGTCGGCGGTCGCGATCTCGCATGGGAAGGTCGCCACGAGAAGTAACTGTGTAAAGTGATCCCCTGCGCAACAACCGCCATCGCGTCGCTAACATTATTTCTGTCGTTACTACCACAAGCGGTCTTGCTCTATCGCCCGCTTAGGGTCGAGTAATGCAATATCGAGTATCTGCCGCTTAATAAATTTCATCCAAGCGTTTCATTTAATTTTCCGAAAACGTGTTTCTATATTTCATACAAATATATGTATAATTTCTTGAATGATCAAATTTTTATTTGTATTTCGAGAGCACGTTTATGTGTACAGATTAATTAAACACGAATTAAGAAAATCAAAATTTAGATAGAACATATTAATTTAGTAAATTAAGAAAATGTAACGGAATCATTGAGCGTAGTTTAAGAAGGCAACTAAATACGTAGCCAAGTTCGCTAAAAAAAGAGAAAATAAATAAACGTCGAGGTTGTAAACGCGGCTCCAACGGGGCATTAAAAATGATATTTTCATGCTCGACATAGGTTCTTTCCGGAATAACCTGCTCCTAGTTACGATCTTGCGAGCTATATACTTGGCGAGCGTAATGCGCGCGGCCTCCCCCAGTTATTCAACGTTCTCTCTGCAGCGCTTTCCGGCATCCGGAACGAAATCTCTACCGACACGTCATTCTCCGACATCCACGGACCGTCGGAGTCTTGAAGAGCGAGAACGAGCGGCAAGTGCGGCGAGAGAACCGATTTTGGGTTCTGTAGAAGAAACGAGAGACGAACATTTCTCTTATCCGTCCCTCGACATGCGACGGCGTCTCTTAACACAGTGTGTCAAGTCGGGAAACCGTCGTCGTGAAAGCATCTGCTCGTTCGCGCCCCGAAGATTAAAAAAGTTCCCTATCGTTTCAACCTTGAAAAGCGCGAACATCACCCGCTTACGGCAAAACGCCGAAAGAGAAAGATAGGAAGAGCGGTGAAAGTAAGGGAAAGAGAAGAAAAAAGAAAAGAAAGAAAATGATATTCTTGCATTATTTTTTTATGTTTTTATTTATTTATTTATTTTTTTTTGACACGCTAAGTCTTCGCTTAGACCTTCGTATCGTGGCTTTTCATCCGTGTCTTTTCGAGCGCGACGTCAAAAGGTTACACACATGTCCTTTTCCACGGTGTGATTGCACCTCGTAACTTGTCACTTCCGTTTCGATCGCGTTTATATCACCGCGATTTTCGACGACGAGACGATACGAGCTGTCGTAAAACCACGAAAATGCGTGCTTATTTGACATTTCGAACAACGTGACATTTTGAACGGTGTTTTGGTCTCTTGCAACTATCTCTCCTCGCTTAAAACGAACAAATGACGACCGCCGAAATCTCAGGGAAAATTCTACGGAAATGTGAAGATAATGTCTATTGTGTCTGTCGCGGTGCTTTAACGCGGCGTGTCGTCACCGCGCGCAAAGCATCTGCTCATCTCTACTCGTCCGAGAGATTAAAAAGTTTTTTCTCGGGGAAAACCTCGTGACAATATTGTTCTCATTGCGCACAGGCAAACAGCCAGACATGAACTGGTGTGCGGTTGTATATACGTTCTATTCGTCGGTGGTGGAAGTTGAGTTGAGATTTCTTGGCGATTTCCGAACACGCAGCAACTCACTCGTGCGCGAAGCGTTCGATAAAGGAGTTCCCGGCGATTAATGGTCCTACAAAGTGTAATGAAATTTAATAGTTAAAGGCAGGCGACAGGCGTTACTACTTGGCTTTCCGGTTTCGCAATCTGTATTGTGACTCTCTGCGATGTATGATTCGATGTATATACATATATACGCGGTATGTATCTAAAGTCTGACACATTTGCTGATAAATATGATTGTAGATAAAGCAACGCTCATCTTTCCATTTGAAATAAGTCAACATTCTATTGACAAATGCTTGCGTCAGCGAGAATAATATTTTTTAATGATTTGCGCAAATCTGATTGTGAATTGTTGTTAATGCGTTTCAAACCAGTTTCTGAAAAAAGTTCTTTGAAGAAAGATAATTTGCATTTCGCGTAAATATTGATTCGCGAGATACACGAGAAAAAATAGTGATATTTCTCCGATAAAAGCCAGCTTTTTCAAGAGCAAGCTTTTAAGAATAAATAAGTAAATAAAACCTAAATTGAAGATTATTTTGCACTTATAAAATCTTGTGTGCAATTCACAAACATGTAAATTATTAATATCTTGTTACTCTATTTTTATGTTGTATTAAATAAAAAAATATATTATTGCTCATAAATCTTATTTTCAGAGTTTGTTAATGTCTTGTTATTAAACGTAACTTTAGGAAACAACTTAAAAAAAAACATATTGGGAATATCGTTTTATCGGAAAAAGATTACATAAGCGGATTATATAAATCGCCAATATCTTAATCCTTTCTTTCAAAAGGTGTAACAACTGTTAATCGTTAATGACGTATTTCAGTTTTTTTTATCTCTCCGATATCTCTCAATAATTATTAATTCTTTCTACGTAATTATAAAAATATTTATACATTTGTTAATAAATATTTAAAAATATTGCCAATCACTGTATGTATCTACTTCGATATCGCAATCAAAAATTTGGAAAACTGATTTAACAAAGGACATTAATTATTGAAAATGTAATGAAATGTAAAATTAATTAGACGTTACAGGCACGTAACCATTCGATACGTAACTCTTTTCTTCCAAGCACATACTTACAACTTCGAGGAAGAATGTTCGACCGACCGATATTCTTCCGTGCCAAGAAAACATCCCGCTACCGAGGCAACATTCTGAATAATCGAACGTCTAATAATACGGTACATCTCCGATATATCTCCTATTCAGTTCTCTATCGTAGCGATATTAAAAGTGCAATTTCGCAGTCGAGTCTTTATTCTCTAGAATACAATATCGGTTACTCTAAGGCACATACGTATAAGGAAAACCGATTAAAAAATTGGAAACAAAACTCTTTTAGGAAATGTTCGATACAATCACTTTGTGAAAGCACAGAAAGGAGAATAAAGTAAAAGAGACTTGGATGCAATGGTATCCTTTGAAGGACTCTTTCTTGTCTAAACAGGTTACCGTGTACATTTTCCTCTTTGCAAATGTATTTAATTCCTTTGAGAAACAATATTAAGTCTTCGTGTAAAAAAAATTTTATGTTTCCTCAGAATGTATTAACTTTTAAATTAGATGTTTAGTTAGTAGAGGTATGAACATCGTAAAGTATGTGAATACGTACTTTTGAAAAGACTATAACAACGACATTTCCCTGTTATCTTATAATGTTGCAAAAGTAAAACGCGCGGAGAAACTTTCATAGCGTGTTCCACGCGACTATCCACTTTGTGAATGGTTTCTCTCGCGGAATAGTCCCGATATAAATTCCCTCCGTATTTTCACGCTTTCATTGCCGACGTCATACGAATCCGTTCCACTTTTCGGACCGCGTTCGCTCTCAACACTTTCCCAGGCATTAAAGCGTGAAGACCGCGGCAGGGAGAGGGTGTGCTATACGTTCCCTTCTTCCTTCCCGATTTATATCGGCCATGCCGTGGCGACGTGAGCAATAACAGAATCTTTAGACGCGGGCTCTACGACGCGGACGTGGTCGTCGCGCTTATATCTCCGCGATGCTCGCAATTGCATTCGTTTCGCGTTGCACCAGGTAGCTATACTCGTTGCAACACACTGCAGATAGGTTCAGTTTACTCGTCGACGTTTCTTATTGCCACTTTACTTCGCACGTATCCACAGCACGAAGGAAGATATTTGTTTAATGTTCACTTTGGCGAGCTATTTCGTGCATCTTGTGCAACCACGTTCCCGACAATAAAATCCGAGCGCTCCATTTCCTTAATTCTGCGATAGGAGCATCCAAAATTTCACGGAAGTCAAATCGTGAAGTCCTTCACGACTCTATAAAGTCGATTTATCTTGATGGAGAACTTGTTTCTCCATCAGCTTGTAGAAGAAGCTTCTTACGTTAGCTGTGCATATAGTAACATGCGGGAGAAGTTATTCTGTACTATCGTGCACAAGTTCCTGACACTAAAACGGAAATGTTGGAGAGTCTACTCCAACTTTTACTCCCTATAGTAGAGAAAACGTACATTGTTAACAAATTATATATTTTTGAATATATGTTTGAAAAATAATAGGTTGAAGAGATAGTAATAAAAAAAAAAAACAATTCTTTTTATAATTCAAAATAATGGTATTCACCTAATTGATCTAATTTTAAAAGTAATGAGTGTTGTGTTCAGATTATAACTAGACGTTCTTGTGTGCGTTCTTTCTACAAGTTGTATTAAAATCTAACCCCATACTGTAAATTCAACTATATTCAAATGGTGTAACGGCAGTTTCCTGCAACGCGCACAATGGCGTAATTTTTCGTAACACGAATCCTCACAAGTTAATTAAACTTCGAAGCTAAAGAGAACAGGAAGAAGAGCCGAAAGATCTGACTACATAACGCGTTTGCTCTGCCAGAAGTAGGAAAGTGCGCTATCATTACGGATTTGTTCCTTTTGATGTCTTGGTGGCTCGTCACATTTTCTTAATTAAAGACGGAACTCGTTTACGGCTTCGGTCTGTGTTTTCTTTTCGGGGGGAAAATTAAAATCTTCGATTTTATTATATATCTATTCCATCTATATTTCTTTTATCTTTTTTCTAAATCAATTTTTGCTTTCTAATATACAGATATCACTTCCTATTTAAAAACCTCACTTAATTTAAGACGTTATGACAGAAAGATAAGGCAATTTCTGATGCTACAATTGCTTTTCGCACGCAAACGATAGGTAGCCATTTCATCTTTGACGATGGAGGGTTAGAAGCAAACAAGCGTAGCAAAGATCCCCCATGAGCCTTTGTTTCTCCCTTCGTCGACTTGTTTGATTCCGCAACAGGAAATTAACACCGCGATTCCGCTTTCTCCTCTCACCGTTGTCACCCGTATTGTTATCCTCAAAAGGTAATCTGGGATTTGTCACGGTCGTACGTACTTTGATATAAGATGGATACCCACATATGATGCGCGTCACGCCATGTGAAGAGCAGCGCGGCGCGTGTCACGACGAGTTACGATTTATGTTTTCGGCACTTATCACTGACAATTTAGGAGGTAATTGCTTGCGTCGTTATGAATGCACAAAAATGTTTGAACGCGATATACGTGCTAAACCGCTTGCACGATATTTCATCCGCGCAACCTACAAATGTCACACACGCGTCCGCAATTGCAAACAGGCGTATCTGTAAAACGCGACGAGCGCAATAATTATTTTTCTTTGTAAAAGTTAACACAACTGTGTATACTTGTACATATGCGTTATTTTTATATGTACCAAAAAAACCCGCGCAATAAATTTTTACGAAATTTTCTCCGATTTGAGCAGTTTAAAAACTTTTAATTTTGCGATATCAGAGATATCGATACGTGTATTGAGTGCTGTTTATTAATTAAACGAACGTGTTGCAGCTTCGTGCAAACATTATTTCGCGCTCAACACGCTTCTTCCGTGGTAATAATCGGCCAGTCCTGTCGGTCGGGTTCGCGCATCGCGCAAAAAGAATGCACGCCGCGCTGCGCCGATGAAAAAAGGCGATCGCCGCAGCTCGTTACGTTGCACCGTAGCATCGGGTGCTGCGTGAGCCAATCAGATAACCGTTAACAGCACCGAAAAAGATCGTTCGGGAGAATTAATCGTGTCGTTCATATCTCGTTTAGCTTCTCCTCAGAGAAATTACCACAGTTGGCACCATATCGATCCATCATCCCGAATATCAGTGCACGAGTTTCATGGCCGGACTCATAACATCAGCCTTAACGTTCTCTTAATGGTCGGAACGGTTTTCTGTTGTGCGTGTAATGCGCGTAACGTGTGAGCCGTTTAAGACTTTTTCAATGAAATGTTACGTATATACAGGCGCGTCGTTTAAAAATAAAATTGCCGTTGTGCTTGACCGGGTAAAGTAAAAAAAAAAAAATAGAAATATAAAAAGGGTCTACTTGCGCTCACATTGCACGCTGCAATGCCGATAATTTTATGCCGCTTATACTGGTTTATAGCGTAAAAAGCTACCATGAAAAAAAAATTTTTCTTTTTTTTACCTCTATAAAGAATATATAATTATAAAATACAGTAATTACAAGAGAGAAAGTTTGCACACTTGTATACTTTCTTTATGTTTGCTCAAACATGAATATATGATTAATTATTTTTATCCGCATAAAAATCACAAAATTTAATCTTACAAGCTAAAACATGTTAATTGCATAGAAAATACGTTGAATACATTACCCCCGTTAATACGATGATGTGCGTGGAGAACGCCGGCTGCGCGAGCGACCAACCCACCCCGATCTACCCTTGGACGGCGCATGCGACACATCCTGTTCGCACATCATATACAAACTTAAAGTGTTAAAAAAACCATTCCGTCATCCGTGCGCGTGAAATTTTCTGCTCCTCCTGGGCGTGGAACCGTTTGCACGCGATTACACGACTCACACGACCGAGACGAATGCCTCTTTGTGTTCGCCGTGAGCACTGTCATTTCGTCACGTGGCGTAATAAGTGGCCGACGCATTTCACTCAGATTCGTAAGACGCGATACTAACTGGGCGGTGAACTTCCTTTGCACCGGGCTCGTTTGTTCGCGCGAGAGACTGGGACCGCGGATAATCGTGTACCTCGGATACCCTTTATACGAAGGAAGAAGAGAGCGGGACTTACCTCAGGTGAGAAGCCGCAGTCTTCGTCCTGCGACCGCTGACGAAGAACGTCCGAGGGAGCCGCTTTATGGGAGATATACGGGCCCGATGGCCCGCGAGTCGTAAAATTACAAGGTGCGCGCCGGCGCACCGCACCGGACGCCCTCGTCGTAATTTCACGGGTCGTGAATTGCGCGCCGATAACGCCAAAGTCCAGCCGACAATGGCAGATAGTTTTTCCTAATGAAGCACGGGACATAGAATTTTTATGCTAACTCGAGAACAAGGACGGGGATAGTTGAGTGCGGAAGAAACAGCGATATTTTTGATTCTTACGACAAAGTGCAGGTCTTTCCGATCTCTTTCTGCATCGTTTACGAATGCGTCTATCGAATCGGTTTCTGTGCACAGCCTTCGCCAGCGGAACTGCGCAAAGACATCTTCACGATTGCTTATTTCCGGCTTATCCGCCGACTGGAAACGGAGACGGAAGAAATAGTATGTACGTATAGGCGAGCTTGTGTACGTGATGTCTGCGTCGATAAGCGGGCGTGTCGTTTTTGGCCGTTAGAAAATAAGCTTCCCATCTATCTCGTAGAAAAAAAGAGAACTGTTTGTTGAGAAAGGATTAAAAACCGCGCTCAATTTTTAATTCTTCGCCATCTCATGTTTTTTTTTATGATACTTCAATATAAAGTTTTACTTTTGGTACATATTTTGCATTTTGTTCTTTATGAAAGAAAAAAAATAATTGTATTACTAAAATATACTTTTACATTTTATTGAAATTTTGGTCTCCATAAATATATTTACAATTTATTTAAATAAATTTAAAAAATTTAAATAAATTTAAATTTTTGATGAAACTAATTTCAATTGTTTGTATAAAAAATAAAATGAAATAAAAGGATATACATGCAATCAAGCGCAACTGCAGCAGTTTGCAGTCTCTCTTCGTTACGTTACTAAAAACATTCCTCTTCAATAAAGTTGTATTGTTATCGATTACACTTATGATCTCTTCAACATATTTAAAGAAATATTTCAGCCAATTTTTAGCAACAGATTGAACGCAAGGAAAAGATTTAAAAAGAATTTGTTGATTTATTACTTTGTCTGCAATCAGAAACGGTCAACTAGAATTTCTCGACAAAACTATATTGCATCGCGTAGATATTAAGCTAAAGAATTCTATCGACGCATGTCTACATAAAAGCCCATAAAGGCAAAGGCGTTTCACGACGAGCGGACGTCCAAAATATCAAAGAAGCAGTAGAATAAAAGTCACTCTCTCCTCGTCGGACTGAAGATTGGCATTCGCGATTGATACACGCGTGCTTGATTTTCGCTTGTTCTTTGAAAAGCTCATGCCGGTCGTCGTCGTCGTTGTCGACGTCGGACAAGAGAGTTACCTTTCTGTCGCGAGTGAATCATATTTGAGGAAATTGCCCGACAGTTTCCTTCGAAATTTTCAGGCTAGCGCGATACACTGAGCGTGAGATTTCATTGCTGAAGAAAAAAAATTGCAGAAGGGCGCACGATGGAGAGGCGGAGATAGGCAGCGGAGACGACCTCAAACATTTTCCGTCCGAAGTCTCAGAGGGGAAAGGGCGCAGCCGCCCGTTGTATATAATTCACGAAAATACTTGGCCCTCGGTATCGTGGCAACATAACGTCGCGACCGATAAAATAGTTTTGTCTCTATAGGGAATGTGGCTGCTCCGGATGCGGAGAGCTTCAACCCTATATCCGCGCGCACGTGGATCGAGTTTATTCAGATACGTCCGATCCATTATCCGAACGATGGTGTTCCGGATCCAGCTTCGGATGATCGATCTTACTATTCGTATCTAAACAAACAAGACGCTTCTCTATCGGACTAAAGATAAGATGACGCGCGAATTATCCCGAGTCAAAATTTTGATGCTACTTTCACACTTTTGAAGATACTTTGCACCTATTTAGCTGACTTATACGCTTGTATAAACTGGCAAGAACCTTCTTTGACGATATTATATACGTTTACTCCTCTTTTAAATCTTTAATTCTACAAATGATATCCTTACCCTATTTTGTAGTTCCAAACGCTCTCGATATTATAAAGATTAAAATAGGTCTTTTTTACATAGGAGCTAGAGTAGCATGGCAGGTTCAAGTAAAACCTCTATTGAACCTCTTTTTATCTCCTATATACAGTATGTTTAATGAATTACCGTTGTTACAATTTTTGTGTCACGCCGAGACTGCAATGTGATCTTGCAAGCGAAACTACTAGACCTACTTTGATTCTAGTTTGGCGAAAATGGAAATTTGTGACACTTTTAAGTTTAAAGTAGGAGTAAATTATATCCTTGCAATTAAACTTATTTTATTATCGTACTGCTAACTCCTGTTATATAGTACAATGAGAGGTTCATCAGAGAATCAAAATTTCCAGGACGAATATCAAAATAAAACTATTTGTTACTCCTAGAGCTCGTCAGGACGCATCAAACCGTGTGGTTTTAATCGCGATTATGTCATTATTTCAAGTTTGTTGTGTTGGGTGAAAAGCGCATTTAAATGCAAAAATCAGTGCCTTCCAGGCCGAATATCAAAC
>QVNW01002092.1:0-28404 GCA_014825475.1 Pseudomyrmex flavicornis
TCCGCACAACACCCTGTGAACGGCTCGTAAGACCATATATTCTTTCTTAGTTTAATACTATCATGAGCCTTAGAATCTTTATTAATTGATTAATTTTAATCTTGCATATAGATCTCATCAGCTCCGTATAAATTATACATTACGGAATTACCATAACGTAGACGCTCGCCAAGTCAATATGACTTATCTACTTAATGCCTCAGTGATTTGGTGAGCGAGTTGAGAAGCTTTCTGAGACGTGACCCACTTTACGAAAAATAGCATAGTAAACCAATTTAGGGAAAAAAATTTTATTTGATTAGTTTTGCAATTGTATTCTCTCATTTTTCTCCCATAAATAGAAATTTTTACATAAAACCGAGTCACATAATATCTGCTCTATTATGTAATATATATAATAATATATTACAACAATATATACTAATAATATGGCTGTTATTAATTAAGCAGTATTAAACAAGTTTAATTCTTTACATCGCATTAATATAACTTCAACTTGAGATACTTTTTATCCGAAGTTTTAACATACGAACATATATTATATAAGCGAGCACACGGCTTTAGAATGATATTAGCCATGATGTGCGCACAAACTCTCGTCCCTTTCTCGAGAGGACGAGCCGGCGGAGAATATTTGCACCTGCGCCAGGGCTTTTAATAAAACGCGGACGCGCATTACTAAAGTCGTCATATATCCGTCAAATCAATCTTCCACGTTGCGGGCACACACATCCGCGTTCATTACGCTCGCGGATACATACACGATACGACGTTAAAAACACGCGACGGAGCGATAATTCGGCTGCGGGAGTCAAATAGATCATCGGCGAAAATCGCGAATCTCGAGTAATCGTTAACAAGCGTCGAAACGGTCGGTAAATCTCGCGTGTTCGAACGCGCCTGTATTTTGTAAACACACCGTCACGCGCGTGTCCGTTTTTCACGTACGATCGCACGCGCGTGCAATCTGCGTCGTTAATTACGCGCATAACGATATTTCCCCGATCCCGCACCGGTAAACGGATATAATTGTATTTTGCTTTACTCTACCGGAGTACTGCTCGCGTCGTCGTCATATTTCCACTACCTTAATAATTCAAATCGATTTCCCGCTTGTTTCCGCGCGTCCGTCGTTCCCGCCATTATCGCCAAATAGCCAAGTTATACTGTCACGGGACACAAAAACTTACGGGACGATAACGAGTTTGAGGAAATAATTGCTGGAAAAAGAGGTCCTTAATATGTTCGCGCAGTGAACTCGCGAAAATGAGATGCATTTATAACGGTGACTTGACACAGCGCACGTCTAATATGTCTGTTATATATACTCGATTTTAAAATTTATTCGCACAAAAGGAAATTCGCATAAATCGTTTCAGTCGATATTTATTTATTGGGAAAAATGTTTGAGAATTTTATAACATAAGAATAAGGGTGAGGATCTTTTGCTTGACAAATTATTCATCAAACGAAATTCATACGTCAGTCTCTAATTCAACAAGTTTCTATATTTCCGTCAAAAAACTATTCTCATGAAATGAACGTGTTTCCAAAAACATATTAAAAAGTAAATCGAGATAAAGAAGTCGACACGTTCAAAGTTTAGTTCGAAGGTAACCGCTATCAATTTGAACTTGCGCTTTTATTAATTGGAACGAGGCGCGTAACATGTTTTTCTACTTTGACGGCAATATGCAAGCGAGACGAATAAACGCTATATTCGCGTGCATGTCATAACCATTTAAAACTCACGCTTCCCAACAGCGGCGCATGTGGAAGTATTCCCATGTACATGATTATTTTGCGAAAGAGACTATTGGGACACGCGTAATGCGACACCACACACACACACACATTGTACCCGTTCTTAAATGAAACAACGCTAAAACCGCGTTCGCGTGTTATTCAAGATGAAAGCGAATTTCCCGAATTTACGTCTTTTGAAGACATTCTCTATCTTGGTTTAACTTTCTTCGATAGTTTCAGTTAGTCGAAATTGCGCCGCTTGTGATAACAGTAAATAAAATAAATAAATAAAAATGTGTCCGCAAAAATAAGTAATTCAACAGCTTGTCTGTATGGATGTCTCTATACAGGGTAGTATTTTACATTTTGCGAGAAAACAAAAAAAGACTGGCGGTCGTTGTCCTCGCGTCCACCTTCGTGCGGATTCTTCGGGAAACACAAAGGGAGAAAGGATATGCCGTTCCCTTGAAGAAGACGAAGAAGAACTCGCGTATCTCTCTAGACATCGGGCGAATTTCGCAGTGTGATACGCAAAGAATGAAGATCGCGAAGGGAACATTCGAGACAAATAAAAATGTCTGAGCACGAGGGACATTTCTTACGATCCAACGAGCAAATGAGGGAGTTGCGGGAAAAGTAGGATGAGCGTGCCGTATATCGCGGAATAAGACGCCCGTTGCTTTATTAAAAATAGCGGACCGGAGTCCTCCCGATGAGACATTTAATCTTACGGCCGACATTAAAAAAGCACTGGCAGCGAATAGTTTCTCTTTCCCAATATCATTTAATACGACGAAAAGTTTCCTGTGACTTCACATTAATTTTCGATGGACTTTCAGATGAAATAATTTCACTCAACTTCCGTCCAACCGCATTGTACATCTTCTTTAAATTAAGATTTTACTTAAGATTAAAATTGCTATTTAAAAATATTTGTGTGTGTGTGTGTGTGTGTTCGCGCGCCTTTTATTTTTCTTTCTGTTTTATTTTTGTTGCATATTGCTGACTAAAAGAAACTTTTATATTTATGAAACAATATATTTGCTTTATTCGCGAATAAGAAATATAACAAAATATCTATCTCTGATTGTATATAAATTTCTAATTATACGTATATATGCATTCCCGATTCAGCTGTTCATTACAGACTGACTGGCGCTTCTATTACAATACAATTTATCGATTAGTTAATTCGTTGCCGAGTAATAATTATATAGACATCGTTCAATGCGCGCTACAGTCGTTTGTGCAACAATACCATTGTAAACACCGGGTAATTTCATGTAATCCAAGTAGCATTTATCAGCATATGCATCGACGATACATCTATCAATTACCTGTAGATAAAAAGATATTAATGATTGAATGTAAATCTGAAAAAGAAAAGAGATGAGATTTTAATATTTTTTTGTGGAAGCAATTCCCTTGTCGTAAACAATAATGAATTCTTAACAAGTGTCAGTGTCAAATGTGGATACTGTCAGTATAAAAAATTTACACGACAATATTCGTTTTTTGCTTTTACTTTTTTTTCGTCAGTATCGACGACATTTATTCACAAGATGACTCTCGGGACACGTTTATTTATTCAGAAACTAACCCACGCTTTTTCTTTGCATTTCGTCGTTATATGAACGAAAAAAAAAGTTTTGCTCTTATATGGTCAGCAAAAAAAATGGCTGAGTCTACGAGATTTTTTGTTTCATCAACAAAATGTTTTGTTGGCAAAACAAAAATCTTAACAAATTTAGCAAATGTTTTTTGCTGGCCGTATATAGTAACTAATTTCTTGCTATTCTATTTCTATTTTATTTCTGTTCTATTTATATATTGCTAATAGCAAATCTTTTTTTTTTGTGTACACGTGTCTTCTTTTAATTCTTTTTTTTTTTTTAAAGACCACAAGTATCGTGCGTCACACATGAGAAAGTTAGAAACGAAATCGAATCTTGTGAATTATTCGTTCGTGAAAACGTAATGTAAAGTCTTCATGTCGCTTTTTCCTGGGCGCGACTTTGCCGTTCGTCATTTCTCCTTCTTCATTCGAGACACGTATAAGCTGTATAGCTGATATTCCGAGCCGTCCTCCTCTGGACCATTCACGGCCAAAGGACCACATATGCTTTTTCGTGGAACGCGTGCGTATATACTACATGTATTGGCGAAGAGAGAACGTAATATACGCGACTAAAGCTGGAAAAGCGCTCACCACGTTCGCGAAAAATAGATAAGACGAGTGAAGGACGAAACACATGATATTGTATTATTTTCATTACAGTTTGTGTGTGATTTCCTTATACCTAGTTCTATATGTAAATACACACGTACACACAAATATCTTGAAAACCTTATCAAAACATCGATTTATTTAAAACAATTGGTGCTTGATTAGTTTTTTTTTTTTTTTCAACACGATCGCTGTCAATTCTTATCGCGAAGCGAATGTGAACTTGAAAAAAAATATTTTTTCTCTCGCAAAGTTGACGGTATTCGAAAACTTCCTCTCCACCTTTTTATGTATCAAAAAAAAAAAAAAAAAAAAAAAAAAAAAAATTTCTTATCCCCCGAGGATTATATCGTCGCACGTCTTGTCGTAACGTCTCTCACGCGGCAGTTCCTGAAACGCGCGACCCCGTTATCGTCGCTGCTTACGTGCCATTTCGCTCGTTTTTCGACATATCGCCTGATCGATACCGTGTCACGTTTCTATCTGCTATTTACAAAAGACTATATATATATATATATATATATAGGGAGCACCCTATCAAAATCTCTCAAACGCACCTGCACACACCTGTAAGCAGCATCCGCTTTTCTTCCCATCTCGTTGCTGCAGCTTTTTCTCCCCCCCAAGGCATCACCCAACAGCCTTCTTTTTTTCATCTCTCTTTCTTTTCTCGCCGCCTTATTTCGCTCGTTCTTCTCGAACATGCAGTTAAACGACTGATGCTGTTCGGGCGCGCTCGGTTTTCCAGCAGCGACGGTAAAACGGTGTCGCGCGGCTCTGCGAGTGGCATTTATTTCTCTTTGCGCGCGCGCAGCAGTTTCGCAAAGGAAAAGCTCTGCTTGCTGCTTTTCTCTCTCTCTCTCTCTCTTTCTCTGCACCTAACACGGGACCATCCGCTTCTCTCCATTACCCTTCCTCACCTTCTCGGTGTATATACATTATTCTCGCCGTCTCGTCCTATCTCGTCCTTCCTTTTCTGTCTCACGGCGCTACGGACGGCTTAACGGTAAAAATGAGACTTATAAGACGCCTCGGCAAAGAAAAATACTTTCTTACCGGACCAAGAGACGCCGCGAATAAATCCCCGGTCACAAATGTGAAGATAAGAATGACACCTAGATGAAATGTAGCAATAAAATATAAGCAGAGCGAGGAGACCTATGTATAAGATGGATACGCGAGATATATAAGAATTCGATCCATGTTTTTCTCGCGATATCGCATTCTCTATTTGTGTTAGCGCGGATGTGTGATATAATGTATTGATTTTATTTTTAATAAACTTTTCTACAGAAAATTTATTACATCGTTTCCAAGAACGATTAATCGCGAATATCTCGCGAATTCTCGGCGACGTTTTTGATTCAATCTCTAATCGCGGAGAATTCGACAGCGCGCGTTCGACACTAGGGACACCGCGAACTAATAATGTCGCGAATGTCGCATTTGTTTGTGACAAGTACGAAACGAAGCCGAAACGCGGCAAATGCTGTTTGCAAGCGTGTAGGTAACAAAGAGAGAGAGAGAGTAACGCGGAGAGAGCTCTATCCGTCGGTAATTAACTTTGCAAAACGTCGGCGTTACGCGCGAAGGGCGCAGCCGTTAACGCCAATGACGCCTGACAGGAGACGCGGCTTGGCGTAACGCGATTGTGTGTACACACATGGAGCGTGTGTTGCGCGTGTGTCGCAAATGCAATTTCGCCGCTTATCACCGCCGGTGGATATAATTGAAGCAGCGCGAAAGAGATAATTTGACAAACGAGCGAACATCGCCGCTTGCCGCGAACAAGCACGAACGTAGATAAAATTGAACGCGTGCGACGGCGGCGGCGGCACATCGATGCCGGGCGATGCAGCTTCGGCGGCGGCGGCGGCGGCGGCGGCGGCGGCGGCGGCTGCTGCACAGCAGCGCAAAGAAAGCTATAACGTCCGCGCGCGACGCGCAATGAATAATTTACCACGTGCGCGCCGCCGCCGTTTAAAAACCAATGGTCACCGATATATGTGCGTGCACCAGCCACGGTTTATGAAAGAAAGCTTAGACGAACGCGAAAAAGCCGCACTTTCCGCCGCGCTTTAATTGCGCCCGTTCGGCACAAATCCCGTTAACGATTTTAATGCTCTTTGCAGTTTTCCGATTTTTAGTGCAATTTAATGGGGTACGTGTTTTCCATTGCGGGTATAAATTCAACGAGGTCTTTTCCAAGAAACGCGAGAGATGAACTCATGAACAACGGTACATATCCTATGAACATGACGGAAGCGGAGAGATCGCTCCGTCTTGATGCAAAAATTATTATCGATGGTATTACTCGACGCTAATGATGCACATTGGCTTCTTATATCGCGAACAGAAGGTAACTCGCAATATTGGCGAGAATAGAAATGAGCAGTGGCGTAGTTCTAGCCGGATTCTGAGGTTTCGAAGAAAGAAAGAGAGAGAAAATCTGATTTACCTCGTTACTTATTTTTATTAAAAAGCTTCAATAAGACCATTAAACTCTCGCGATCCGTCTGTTATCAAAAGAATATTAGATTTGCTTTGACACACTTGGAATAATTATTTATTTTTTAAAATATGTCTCTCAAGAAGTTCATAATTCCTTCGAAAAAAAACGATTGAAATATTTTCGAACACGGAGCAAAATACAAGGAATGGAATAATCGTAGCTCGGGGATTTTTTTAAACTACGCCACTGCAAGCGCAAGGAGAATATCCTACGGCACGATCGAGTGCTGTGAGTTCTTTGCGGCATCAATAAATCCAGACAACGACGGCAGCTGATGTTACGCGGATGCGTACGCGTTCTTCCATTTACATCGGCTTGCATTTTCGCGAGTGACGCGGGAATCGCGCGTCACCGCCGCCGCCGCCAGTCGAGATAATTGAAAAACGTCGAATGATTGAAATTCGAGGAAACAAGGATGGTTACTGTGCACCGCGGAAAGCAAGCAAGGATACATTAAATGTACGGCATGAATAAAAAATGCCCGCGTGCGCGACAAATACATAATTTTAACCGACGGATACAGGGGAGAAAATGCGGCGTAGAAGATAGAAAATGTTTCGAGCTTAAATCACAAGCTCGAAATTTCGCGGAGTCTTAATACTTCCGTGATAATCAATGTAATTCTAATTGATTTAATTCCGATAATAATCACCGTCTTTGCGGCTTCTTTTTCGACGGTATAACGAGAAATTTGCGAAGCGATACAACTTGTTGCTGACAATTCAATTATTGTATACACAGGAGATAAGCTCGGGCTTAAACTTAAGACGGCGCCAGACAGATCCGATATAAAGCTCTGTAATTAATTCCGAAGTTCTCCGGATTTAATGCGCTGTGGGACGTATCGGAAGATCTGCCACACTGAGTATGGCGTTACTCACAGAGATGAGGCGTTAGTTTCTCTCCCTCCTCCCTTCTCTCTCTCTCTCTCTCTCTCTCTTGGATATAATGAAACCGACAGCACAATCCCAGGGTGAAGTCCCTGATGATACACCTGTCGCATGTGGCGCATCCATACACCGCGTTCGTTTAGAAACTAACGTGATCGCCGATCATGCCGATCTGATATTGACAATGAGCCAGACTGCGACGAGAAACGTCGCGCGTTTATAAAATATGATTTCGAATCTATACACACACATATATATCTCTACCATTCTCCAAATCAAGGTCTGGAAATAGATCAAATATTACTTAAAAATTGCGTGATTTAATGCAGAAATATCAAACTATTGCGTCTGAATTTGATGGAACACGTATTCTCTTTAATATTTTTTTGTATAGGTTTTCTCGCAAACTCAACTTATGTATACGCGTGCATGATGTATACGTGTTTCCTCGGTTGTTTCATAGCGCAACAAAAGACCCGGCATATGAAAGAAAACTTTGATACGCGCGCCGGACTAAAACCGGCGTTCGCGCGGAGTTACACCGCGTGTTACTTTAATGCTACCGGAGTTATCATTGTCGCCCGGCAAAATGTCATCCCTCTCTTTTCTCGTGCCCCCTTGGTCACCAGAGACTACACACGCGCATCTAAAACATTGACTTCTCAAACAATAAACAGTATTATAATGCGGGAACGTGTTCGCATTTTTCAACTATTTTATTCTCAACTTTCACACAAAACTTTCTTTCTGATAATGCAATTTGTACATATATATTAATAGGAGACACGCGATGGAGAAAAACAACCATGTTTAAACTATGTCTAAATAAAAACAGACTTATGTTGTAATCACACGTGCATTCTCTTTTGAAAGGAATGATTTTTTTCAATTTGTATTTTTAAATATATAACTAAACGTCAACTCGCATTTTTGCTGAAACAAAATTTCTTCACTACACAAATTGAGCCAAATACAAATTGAGATTATCTTCGGTCTTCCAGTTTTTGGATCACCATAAATTATTTTTAGCACACTGTAGTTTCGATCACCTTGACTTCCTTTGTGTTACGGAAGCTTTCGCGCTCTCCTTCTCGTGACATTCCGCATTTTTTATAAGGAAACAAATGTCGGTGCAGAGCCTCCGCTAACTACTGTATACTGCGGTTGCGAAAGCTGCGGTTTTAAATGGCTAAGCTAAAGGATTTTCTTTTGAAAAAGGCAAGTTCGCTTTATCAAACTAACCTTCGGCGGTTACAAAGCCAGCAACATTAATTGCACTTAGGTAATTAAGTCTCTGATTAATTTTCCCGTGAACAAAGGTCGAATGCGCATTAAGTATACAACTGCGGAAGAAAGTACCACCATTGATATATCATTCCATGGAATATTTCATACATTCTAAACTTCTTTTCACTGCAACCTTTCACTGCGTTCAGATAATTTTTCCTTCCGCGAAAATGTCGCGAAGGATCATTATTTATCGCGCCTTTTCGATTTTTAAGATTATATGCAAAAAGTCTTCTGAACCAAAGCTTGCTATTAAATTTTATTTGCATGTAAACGAAAAATGTAATTTTGCTCTTTTGCTTCTGTGTCGGAAGTCTATTATTTTTAATCTCGATTCATTTAATCTATAACAAATATATATATATATATACATAAAATAACGCATAAAAAAACGTATAAAACAAACCAACTGAAATTGAAAGAATGAAACTAACTATGTTATTTTCTTCTACGCTCAGAGTGCTTGCTTCGAGCAAAGCTCGTACCTTAATCCAGTAGTACCAGCAGGATCAAAATGCTTACAAGCGCGACGCAGGGTGGTCGTGGCTCCTAATTGAAAGAACCTAGCAACGGCGAAGCGAAGCGGAGATTTAAGTGGGGTATGTGGCGGTCATATAAACTGGCAGACAACACGTAGGGAACGGTAATAAGTGGAGCCGGTGGGAATTATGGTCCGCGCAAAGATGAGGGAGCAAAAAGCGGGACGGGAGAAACCGCGGATATATTCGCCGCCGATGTTAGCGACGACCCTTTCCACCTTCTTTCATTCAATGTCCTTTGTAGCTTTTCCTCTTTCGCCCGTCCGCGCGCGCTCAACCCCTTCACAAATAAAATTCTATAAAAAACTCAGGCTCCGCGAGCGAAGCGCTGCAGACAACGTCGGCAACACATCGCCGAGTTTCTTTTCCGTGAAGAATAGAACAATGCGGGTTATGCGCGCCAACTAAATGTTAAAAGTACGGGAGGATTCAATCTGGCTTCTCACAGCGATCTGCCAGCTGTTGTACCGTCATGTCAAACTTCAAGCACGCCGTTGAAATCCCCACGCGAATCCCCACGGGGATTTTAAACTACCGAATTAATCGCCCGCGCGAGAAGTAGTGTGCATTCGATCTGGTTTTCTGTCAAGTTCTCCGAGACAGGTGTCGTCAATTGAAAAGAGAAAACTGGTTTTTCCGGAAATTTCGCACTTTCTCATTTTATACTATCTTCGATGAAATTAGAAAGAATTCTTACTCGGCGGATAAATCAGGTTTTAAAGTTTTACGTGAAAATATTTCATATATTTTTGAGAAAAAAAGAGACATATATATATATATATATACACCGGGTGTCCGGTAATTGCCGTAACACCGCTCGTAGACAGATAGAAGGAGTTATTCTGAGTCGAAAAGTCTTGAACCATTTTTCTCTATCCCATATAAAGAAGGAGTAATTATTAAATAAATCAAGTCAATCAGCGCTGACCTTTAGCCGAACGCAGTGAGCCGCGCGGAACGCTCACGCACTACAGGCGCGTGGTTCACTGACGTGCGTTCGGATAAAAGTCGGCGCTGATTGGCTTGATTTATTCAATAATTACTCCTTTATTATATGGAATAAAGAAAAAAGAAAAAAATAGTTCAAGACTTTTCGACTCAGAATAACTCCTTCTACCTGCCTACGAGCGGTGTTACGGCAATTACCGGACACCTTGTATATATATTAACGTGCACAGAAAGTTTTTCTTGCGATATTAGAAAAATATCGTTTAACTTGATGTAGCTAAAATTATAAATGTAATTGGCTGCCAGATGTAATCCCGAGATATTAACTCAAGATTTGCTAACTGTAGTTAAGCTAACTTGACTCAGTCAACGTCGACGTAATCGGTCGTTAAAGGTTAATGTCGCACACGCATCTCCACGTTACCCGCATCAATTCCAAAGAGTTGTTCTTACCGGTTAATAGCTCGTTCTGTGTAATTGAGAAGTTCCACTATTACAAGTGGAAGTCTATCTATCAGCCACTCGATTTTAGATTGATGAACCGCCTTTAATCTTTGACTATGCAATTTCCAATTAAGAAGAGCGTAAATTACGACAGCAATCTGAAGTTTGCTTGTAATGAGATCTGGATCTCTAATCCATATACGTATATAGTGTGCGTAGATATATTCTAATAAACACTAAAATTAAAATGACTTTTATACACACATACGATATGACATCTCTGATTAACTGTAAATAATAGAGATTTTTTTGCAGAACAAAAGATTTTTGAAATATTTCAAATGAATACTTTTCAAATATCATGAATGAAAACATTAATTCCAAAAATATTCTGGAGAGTGGTTTGACCTATTATGTTATATCTTTCTATTATATAATTCATATCGATGCTGCAGAAGCTTTTTACAAATTTGGTTCTTTTACAAAAACCTTTTACCAAAAGCCGCAATATAAAGCTACATATTTTCATTGCACTACAAGTTTTATACGAAAGATTCAAAAAGAATCTTTTTTTATATTAAAAAAAAAGTTCAAGTTATAGAAAGCTTCTGTGCAAATTACCTTTGTAAGGGAAATATTTTTCGACATTTCACCTCTCCATCATTCATTCATTTACACTGATTCGGAGGCCCAATTCAGTTCGCTTTTCAATCGATAAACTCGACTTGAAAGAGACCGGCCCGGAAAAATCCAACGGTGTGGACCTCCCATTCGCAGCCCTCTCGCTCAGGCCGCGAGACCAATGGGCCGGTTCAAAGTATTAACTATTATTATAATAGGTATAGGTATACACATTATTATTTGCTTTGTATTGACAATTTTATATTTTAAAGAAGAATATATGGAAAATTATCACGATTGAAACTTGATCGTGAAAGTTTGCATGTACAATATGTTGTTTCACAAAGTTGCGTATATCGTTTGACATTACATCGTTTCAATGCACAAAGATGTATCAGTTTTTGAAGAATTTTTAGTTGGAAAATTCAAAATAAGTGATCGTCAAGATAATATTTTTCTTTCTCCTTCTCGCTTTTTTTATTCATATATATATGTATATTATATCGTCGTACGATCACATGCAGGTGAAGAAGAATAACGGTTGCGCACCGAGACAATAGGCCAGGATTCCCATCCTTATTACACGTGTGATATATATTTCTCTTATAAATTTGTCATGACGCGTATATAATAGACATTCTCGCGAACTGCGCTATTCACATACTCATAAGTTCTCATTGAACTCATGACGATTATCTTAACCAAGGTTTTTTTTATCACACTCGAAGAATATATTGATTATTATATATATATATTTTTTTTTCACATCATAGTCGTTACTTGAAAGCAATCGATATACTGTAGCTTTCACTTTATTTATGAACTTTATATCGAAAAAAATATTTCTGTCTGTTTATAAAACAACAACTTAGCTTATAAACTCTTCGAGGAAACGAGCTTCTCATGCAATCGTCTCGTTTTATTTTCCGAGACCAAAGTTGATAGAAATTTTTGTAGATTACTTTTTGTTTGTCGTAAACGCGCGCGCGATTATGGCAAAGAAGTCATCGCGTTATTTATCTAGTAATGTTGACTTAACTGCGAGCACTTAACCTCCTTGCATTCTTAAATTTCAAGCGCATCAGGCAGCAGCAGGCTCGACTTTAAAAGTCTCCGGGGTTAATTTGCGGAGAATGTGGGTCGCTGTGTGGCACAAGTGTGCGGCTCTGTACTTGAAGATTCTAGTTGCTTCGATCTGAGAATTTTTTTTTTTTTTTTTTTTTTTTGACAAAGACAGAATCTAATTTGGCATGCAGCTTCTAATTAAAAAGATCGAACAAATCAAATCCTTTTTTTTTTTTCAATTACAACGAATACATATACATTTATATTGCAGAATTATTAACATTAATGTCTTCATTTGCTCTCTTGCCTTTTTTAATTGACTCAGCGAAATAAGTTGGTTTTTTCAGATTGAAATGTTTTTTTCGTTGTAATTTTAGGAATATTATTCGTATCATTTTTACGCTCTCTTTCTCTCTCTTTCTCTCTCTTATACTTTTCAGTGATAATAAATAGAATCGGAAACATTGAAGAGGGAGAAAGTGCATATTTGCCGTGCATTAGTTATGCGTAGCAAATGTAGGCTGGATCGTTTCAGTTATATGTCGGTTTGACTATATTACACCCTACGGACTAGTAAAGCAGCCGCATTAAAACATCAAATTTAATACGCTCACGTCGTGCGGCGCGAAATTACAAGCATTAATGAATATTTCAGCAGAAGCTGCGTGATTTTCTGATGCGGAAGTGAGAATATTTAAATAAACATCGCGCGCCGGAACGCTTGACCACTTTAATTATCATAATTGATGGATTAGTGCGAGTGTAACAGAGTATGTCAAACACACGCATATATATTTAGAGCGAATCTTTCAAAAGCACGTATAAAAGTGTCGTGCATTATTGAAAGGTTCGATATCCCGCTTTCCCGTAACTTCTATCTTTCTTGGAGATTATATTCTCTCTAATCTAAAAATTAATCTCCGTGTGAAAAACTTATCGCGAATTCCAAATTAAGAAAGAAAAAATTGATATTACTTCGAGAAAGATTCGCTTTTTAAGATTCAGATTATCGACGCATTAAAAATTGAAATATAATTTGAGTCTCACGAGAGAGACGAAAGTTATTATACCAAGTTTACGATGTAAGTGTGCGATAAGAAACTCATACAACTTTAGTTTGCGCGATTTAGTGCGCGCGCGCTTGCTTTAAGCCCTCCAATTATGTCAACTCCGCTTCGTGAAAGTGCCGATGCGCGACATAATGTTGTACCTAGCTTGCCTCCTTGTAATCCCCTTGTTTGCAATTCATAATAATTGCTCGAAGCGTATGCAGATTACACTTTAATGCATATGGTTACACACTCATATAGGTGACGGAAACTGAGCAAAATTAAGAACATATTCATGTTTCCACAACAACGTTGGTTTCAGCGCCGAATATGGCGCGGTGTATGGCATAATTTGTCTTTTAACTGGCATAGCAATGCTAATTCAAAGTAAATATCCAACATTCCACATTGCAGGTAATTCATCATACAAAGCTTTTCAAAAGTCATGATTATTTAATTGTTATAAACGCTACAAGAAGAATATAGTAATAAATTTCAAAGGTGGTAAGAGCCAAATCCAATCGCTGGATGTTTTGCAGATATCTTAATTCGAAGAAGAATATAATTGCTGCAATTTTTTGCAGTAAAAACTGATGATCTAGACTTGTATAATATTGTTTTTGAGAAAAATTAACAATTCTTTTTAGTCATTATAATGTTTTTTTTAGAATTAAATCGAGATTTAAATTATCAATTTGATCATAAACGCTTTTCTCTCACGCTACTCACGCGTTATATTCTTTCTACATTTACTTTAAATGAAAGAAGATTTCCAAGTCACTTTACACAAAGTGCTTCGAACTCACACTTACTACGCTTATCAATCAAATGCATCATTGATGCGACAGGTGTGCAATTTCTCTGGAGATGTGTCAATGGGAAATATCGACGTGTACAATCACGAATTAATGAACCAGTCGGTGGATCCGACAATCGATGCGGATGCACTGGTGTCTTCCAATATTTTTGCTTCTTGTTTTTTTTTTCTTTTTTTTTTATACGCTTTCGGTATCTGCCGAAAGGAGAGCGGGGAAGAGGGCGTGATACGATGCATGGCGGTCGCCGGGAGAGACGATCGAGAGCGGGAGGTGAGAGGGGTGGGTGTGTGACGCTTGGCGATACGTGACGCGCGTTTTTAAAAACGCGCGACGAGCGCTTTGTCAGGACCGCCTACGGCCGCGGCCGTAGCAGTAGCACGGATGACAAACCGACACGAGGGATATCCGGCTGGACGCTGGCAAGCGTTTATTTATGATGCACCGCCAGCCGCCCCGCAACGGGTTCGCGCGTTCCGCGCGAAACGCCGAGTTCAATCGGTATCGCGTGCGCGGAATCGAGATCGGCCGCACATTCTCTCTCGCTCGCTCTTTCTCTCTCTCTCTCTCTCTTCCTCACGTTTCTCCCGGAGTGGAGACGAGTTATCGATGCGTGCGCGCATCTCTCGCGGTGGCAACGACGAGCTGTACGTGACGCGTACGTACGCGACCCAGTTTACATAAGCAACACGGCAATTTTCGAAAATTCCGCCGCGCGATGAAGCGCACGCCCTTTTCCCCGACCGATCCCCGTCACCCCTCCTTTCCAATGAATCGTCCTGAATACACTGGCATCGGGGAGAGTGAACGGATCATCGCGCGACATCACCGCATGTAATAAAGCTCGCTCGCCGCTGAATTCGCTACGTCACGTACGGCGGATAGCCGGGATAATTGAAGAATGGATTGGAATGGCGACTAAGTGAGAAAGATAGTGTCGCGCGTTTCAACAAACAATGCAAACCCATTTTTTCTGGTGCATTTAAATGTCTAAAAGACTGACGTTACTATACATTTTGAAGCATATACGAAGCTGATGTGTGTGTGTGTGTGTATGTGTGTGTGTACATATATAAAATATATATAAAATAATATATAAAATATGATATGTGATATAAATAATATATAAAATATACAAATAAAAAAAATGTTCAAATTCAATATTGCTCAAATGTACAAACTTCAATGTTTTTTAAATATACATGCATATTATATATATTTTTAAAAAACATTGAATTTGGTACTTTTTGTAAAACGTATTAAATTGTTTTAAAGAATATGAAGCGATACAAAAATATCGGCATGTTTTTTTCAATATTGTTCTGGCTCGATATAATTGGACATAAAGGTAATTTTTTCTGAGAGAGAAAAAGAATCGAACGAGTGTCGAACGAATTACGGCGTCGCGAATTACTAGCCAATTAACATCGGCTGCAAGGAATCCTTTAATGAAAAGGCGTTCCAATTTTGCACTTGGCGGCTTCGCGGCAGTCGAAGCGTGCGAAAATGACATTATCTATGGAGAATCCTCGTTTCTCTCAACGGAACGACAAATTGAACCGAACCGGCGGCGCTCGGTTCGATTCGCGCGTATCACAGTCGAGAGAGTCCGGCGTTTCTAATTACACGCGCTAATTCCGCGGAATGAAAAGAGCCAACCGGGCAAGAGAGAGAGAGAGAGAGAGAGAGAACTCGGGCGCGGGGAAGAATCTCGATGACCTCTCTCAGTCCTCTCTCGCGTGCGCAGAAAGGGGTTGAAAGGGGAGCAGAGGAACGAAGGCAAATCGAGCTCTGCGACGTGAACTCCAATTACACGGCCTTGATTCAGGCTGGGTCGGTCCGGTAGCTTCACGCCGAGTCGCGAATCGTAAAATCCACAATCCACGGACAGTGCGGATCGAGTATCCGCCGGTGTGGACGTCAATATTTACTGCGAATCTCTGGCCACTCGATCACGATGAGCCACAGAACGGGAAACCGATACGCGGATAGTAGAGAAGATGCATTCAAAAGAGAGAAAGAGAGAGAAAGAGAGGGCTGCGGCGTGAACAACGGAAAGAGAAGAGAACGGGATAAATTGATAAAATGGAAGATCTCTCTCTGGAACGGAGAAATCTCTTTGATTTGTTCTCTCTATTTGTCAAGATAATAATTCACGATTCTAATGTTACACTTTAACGTAATTAACTTTTATGATGTGCGATACATATAATAGACGACAAACATAACAAATTGATAAAAAAAAAAAAAAAAAAAAAAAAAAAAAAAAAAAATTGCATTTCGCGAACAGTTCTCGGAATGTTCAGATATAACATACGTATGATATATTTATACACATCCATCTTTGTGAGAATCACATATGCAAGGAGATTGCGAGGAAGCGTTTTTTTTTCTCTTTCGAGAAGCGCAAATCCGCATCGAGCAGTCGGTTTACGCCGAATTTTTCCAATTTCAAGCCTCGAAAGTTATTTCGCGTTTCCGCGCGTGTAAGCGCAACGTATAGGTGCGCTCGTCGCAGCTGTCGAATAAGTTGCATCTATATCCGACGCGCATACGATTCTGTCTCGCGCACGTATCCGTTGGATACGCGCGCGTAGCACACCTGCATTTCGCACACGCGCTCAAGACGTTACGTACGGCTATATCCCGAGTGTGTTACGAAACGATAGTACGTGCCAGACTATACTGCCGTCGCGTGTGTGTGCGATTTTCCATCCAGCCGGCTTCTCGCCTTAATAGAGCCGTCCGTCGCGCCTTATGTCGACCGCGCTATGAATCTCATTTCGCGTGTTGCTCCCGGAAACGCCGGGCGCTCCAAGTCTCGTGCGTCCGCACGTGAATTAAAAGCACGAATGTTGAATGACGTGAGTCGCAATTTTCATCTGAAAGACAGTTATGTGACTTTTATATATACGCGAAATGTCGATCTTGAAAGACGGAAATCTTTATAACGGCCTCGAAAACTCTCGCTAGGACATCCTTATCTTGAATAAATTATTTATTTTGTTTGATCGTTTAATGTTTGTCTCTCTCTCTCTCTCTCTCTCTCTCTTTCTCGTTCTATCTCCTCGGCACATTTCGTTAAATCCCAACATCGAAAATTTATCAGAATTTGTTTCACGCAAACTTTTAGTTGTTTTCGTTTCTTTTTTCTTAAAAGTTAAATTAATATTATTTTAAGTGCTTATCTTTTTAACGGAACGAGAAAAAGTCTTTGTGCGCGAGATGTTGCATTCTCGCTCTGATAATCTCTCGCGAAAATTATATGTAAAACCATTCGGGGCAACCATAACGATTCTCTCGGCACAACGGAGAGTGAGAGAGCGAGCGATTCGCTTTGGGTTAATTAATTAACGCTACAGCGTTACAATGTTGCAACATGAACGGTGGTACGGCGACACGCATACACCGGCGTTGTATCATTCTCTCGCAGTAAGTTCGTTAAACATGATGTAGGCCAGACATCGGCGACGACCGTCGACGACCTGAAACATACACAATGATGCGCGCGAGCGCGTATATATCAGGTGCATTATTATGCGCGTGCATAAGCCCCGATGAGTTTGCAATTCCGCGCGTCGACGTCGCATCAACGCATGCGCTCAAAATTACAACTTTTTTTTGTCTGTGTAACGCAATACGGAAAATCGCATTCTCTGCTTGTGTCAAAACATTCTTCGTTATTAAAAGTGCAAACTCATCGCAAACTCGCATTAGTACTTCCGCGAGAATTACATAGCAATATCTTGATAAGAATTCAGATTTTTTCTTCCGATTGCAGTATTATCTTTACCATTGCAAAAAAGAGTCGTAAACGTTGACAGTTCTGTGACTTGTTTTCGAACTTGCAAACCATTTTACAACTACTAGTCGATATTTTCATCGCGCGGTAAATTCATTTTAAATGTAACCGTTTTACGGAATCTGATTTCCGGAGCTTGAATTGAACAAATTGATCACAGCTCCGTAAATTCTAATTCTTTAACGTTTTCATTGATTTGTTGAGATTTAAATGAATTTTGACCGAAAAAAAAGGAATTGTTTTTTAAATTTAGATATAAATGTGATTGTGAACTTGACTTGCAGCGAAGTTTTTATCTTTGTGCGTATAGATTGCACTGAAAATTAGCATGTCATGCTGATGAAAGAAATACAGAGACACAGAGAGAAAAAGAGAGAGAGAGAGAGAGAGAGAGAGAGAGAGAAGAGAAGAGAGAGCGGTATGCAAAAAGAAACACAGTAAGAAAAAAGAAATAAATAATGCGCGACATGTTGCGTGTTGTGCCAACTTTATGCGCCAGGAAGTGAAGCTTGATTATCGCTGGCAAACTTCAAGAGACGGAAAAAAATTCCAAGTTTGAGCGACGAGAGCAGTTTCGCGGTTCGCCGACCGCAAAATTGCGTACAGCTCGATCGATATCGTTTCATTTTCACTGGTTAAAGGGCAACCGCGCATCCATTTTTTCTGATTACTTTGTTTGCACAACATGTTTATGAGCGTCAACGTAATTATCTTCCTCGCCGATACATAACGATGTTTATTCTTAACATTGTTTTTCATTTCAGTGTGGGAAACGATAAAAAGCCGGCAATTGTCAGTGTTTCGTTTAAACCTCATTCTTTTCCCGTAATTTTGCCGTCGTATAATTAAATATCTCGTTACTCGAATTTTGAATCGAAATGCTTGACATCAACGCGACGTCAAGAGCGAACAAAGTTAAAGCAATTTACATTTGCATACTCCGAAGTCTGTCAAGACATTGTTGCAATTTTTAACCGCGTAAAACTATTGATTGTTGACAACTTTGTTTTTTCTAACGTCTGTGTGCAATAAAAAAGATGCGCAATACGTTCCAAGATATTTTAAATACACGCTTATAAAAAATAAAAATGCGTTTATCACGAAAAAAATCAAGAAGTTGCGTACAGGAAAAGTTATTTGTCTCCGCGTGGACGTGATAGACATTATTAGAAACGCAGACAGAGAAACTTCGTATCCCGGAATAAATAAGATTTTTCTCTGCTACCTACCGCTGCTGCAAAAGTCGTTACGCTTCAACATGTTTTGTCGCAGGAATGAGGAATGTCTCCCCGACAGAGAGAGAAGATGTGAAATTTTTAGCTCCGGATATTTTTCATGCCGACCCGATACTACCGCGGGTATACTTCATTGTGCCGTGTATTTTTCGCTCTTGCCATCTCTAACGCCATATTTCGATCGCGCTTGATTGACAATTATCAGTATCAACCGCATAATTCAGCCGTGGGCAGTTCCGCCAAACGCGAAATCGATTTTGTGGCGCATGCAATACGAAATGAAATTAATTGAAGGTTTGACGCAAAATAAGCTATTAGCGCCGAAAATAGAAATGCCGATACATCTTTCCTGAATAATTCAATTGTTCTCGAGAGAAAAAGAGAGGGGAAAGATTTCACGAACTAAATACTAATTGAAAAAAAAAAAAACACTTTTCTAAAAAAAAAAACTTACTTTTAAAAAACACTTTTATAAATGAGAAACATTGTCGTGTAAAACATTTGTAATAACTCCCCTTGAAAATTTTAACGGAATTATTCCGCTTACAAAAGCAAGAGAGATTTGAAACATCGTTGAATTTTAACACACCGCGCATACACACACTCAGCAAACTGACGCATCGCCCAGCTTTTAATGGACCTACATGACTTTTGCAAATAAATCATTTAATTAGTGACACTACGGAACGCGCGACACGCGCATCGTGCCATTTCACGATGGGGAACCGGTTCACGGTGCGCGTATGTAAACGCGCAACGCGGTCTTTTAAAGCCCGGGACCGGAAAACCATCCCCCCGATCGATCGCCATTACATGTAATTCGACAGTGACTGCATCGGCGGAAAAGCGCGCGGGGTTACCGATTAATATCGATGTGTCGGGCACTCGCATAATACACTCGTATTTGCAGAATGATCGACGAGAAACGTGTTATATGGTGGCGCGCGCGAATAGGTCGGGACGGATTTCGGAGCAAGCGGTTGCGGACGCGTTCGTTCTCGGAAGCCGAATTTACATCGACGTCGAAATAGAATTAATGAGTACGTCGAGAGCACGCGATAAACGTAATAAATTTCCACGTCCGGCGAATAGAACGAGCGTACGCGGCTACTGTAATTTTCGTCTCGTCCGAGAGTTGGGCGTTGACTCTGCGACGATTTCCGCGTAAAGTCCGGCGTCGTCGTCGTCGTCGTCGTCGTCGTCGTTTGACATATATGTCGACGTTGGTTCCTGAGAATCGAAGTTAGCGACGCGCGAGGAAATGGAAATGGAAAATAAAGTGAGCGATACCGAAACGCGCATCGTGTAATTTCCGAGAGAGTTCGGTTGGTTTTCCGCGAAGATGCGGGAGCGCGATAAAATATTTACATCTTTTTTTTGTAAATCCCTCGCACAAGCGCTCGGCTAGAAATCGCTTGCTGCAAGAGAGAATTGTATATCTTCACAAATAAAAGATACATATAACGAATTGAAAGAGAAGAAGCTTTTGACTTCGCGACAGATGCGGCTCAAAAATTTCCCACATAAAAGAGTTTCTATACCGGGCGCTTTTTGCCGCCCTTTGGGATCAGTCGCTTGATGGTGTGTCCAAGAGTCTCTCTTTGAGGGAGTTTCGGACACACCGAACTGTAAAATAAAAATTTTCTTTGAATAAATCGCGTGTACTCGGTTGAAACGATTCCTACGGATTTTGTGCTTATCTTTATCCTCATCTTCTCCGGAAAAAAAAAAAAAACGAAAAAAACAGTCATGAAAACGCGGTTCGCTTTCTTTTACGAGTATATCATTAAGCACGACACTTTGTCAGACGAGAGAGCGCCGCGAGGAAGTAAAGAAAAAGAGTAGTACGTCAATGGCTGCAAAAAAATCGTCTGCGCCACCGGTGAAGCGACCGCGGGTGTCAACGCATTTTCTCCTGCGCTTTTCCCCGACTTTTCTATTCTTACGCGGTATTTAATTTGAGCGGACGAGTCGGAGCGAGCGGCGGCGGCGGCGGCAAACATGGAAACTGAAGAAGCACTCGAGAGTTTAAGCCGACGCATTGACGACTCTCGCACGCGAGTCTCGCACGATTACAACCTGCGTCCGTATTTCTCCCACTTCTATCCTATTTTTCTCTTTCTCTCTCTTTGTCGCTCTTTCTCGCTTTCATTTCTCTATTTTCGCGATGCTCCGCATTCAGAAGCCATGATTGCTCTCGTCAAAGAGCAAACCGTACCGACGATCCTTGACTCTGGCAGACACCTCGCTCAAAGCTCCAATTCCGAAATGTTCCGTGGCCGATGACCTCGCTAGCGCCAGCATCGCCGCCGCATCGTCCTCGAACTTTCGAAAAGTTCGCAAAATGAGATCACGAAGTCGTAGCCCTGTTCTCTGGAACCGTTCAATTTTTCAGTCCTCGCGCGCATTTTCAAACAAAATTTTTCGACATGTTTTCTTTTAACGTCATTTTTAATCGTTACATTATTATATCCGTATCTTTCTGTTCCATCATTGTGCTCTGAAAATTGTCGTGGACGTCAAATATCTTTCACGATTAATCTACTATTTTGCTTTCATCTCGCTCATCCGTTTTTGAATTAAACTCGGAAATAATTTTCTCTTCCTGTCTCTCAAAAAGCAAACTTTTTAACGAAGAACGAGAGAACTTAAGCTGTGGCGAAGATACGCGCAAAAACGTCTCGTTACTGTTAAAAACGAGCACGTATCTGTGAAAAGCGTTTTGTCGAACGATGTTGATTCAATAATCAAATCGAGATTAAAACGCGACGTCGCGGGTTTGTGTCGTTCGCACGTCTACGTTCAATAAGCAACAACTTGGCGACGCTCAACAAACGCGCACGTCTTACACGTACTTTCTGAAATAACATCGGGCGGAGATCTCGGCGACGAGATTGACTGTTGCGCTGCGAATGAGCAAACAGTCGTTTCGAAATGCAAATCGCTGATCCTTCAGTTTCCGCTCGCGATCGATCGTAATCTCGGACGGTTTAACGGCATCGTGTAATATTCACGGCACAGATAACTAATTAGATCGGCGAAGACAAAGTCAAGGAGTTTCGGAGAAATAAAAAACTTCCTCCCACTCTGGCCAGAGAATTATAAATTAAGCAAAGAAGAACGCTCTTAGAACTGTGCGCGCAGGCAAAGAAATTTCTGTAGGAGTGTGCGAACGCAAAATTAACTCTGCACGCGAAAAAACGACGACATGTAATTAATTTATGGAACGCGAATTAAAAACACGGAGGAGAAATATGCAACCACTTTTGAAATGTTATTTTTTTTTCTCTCTTTTTTAATTGACCGTATGGAAACGAAGTTTTTTAATGAATGAGAAAAATTTGAAAGAATTAGCTTCTCACGTGCGCGTATGTATGCGCGTTAACTGTGCAATATTCGAAACAAAAAAAAAAAACCATGTCCGTTTAAGGTGAACGACTATAACGCGTGAAGCATATGCTAGTATATTTCACGGATCGATTTCACGACCTAATTTCTATGAAATCCAACGGTTCTCGAAATTAAAGCCGTGGCGTTTCAACATCCGCGCAATTTCCTTTCCGACATCTACCATTCGCCAATTCCTGCGCTACACATCGCGCGTCTGAGAACATTTCTAATTTTCTGTGCGCGAGAATAGCTTTTATTTCTGGTTATCCTCCGTGCGAGACGGCGGCGGGCGGATATCTCGCGCGCGGCGAGAGGTATTAAAAAGGATTATGCAAGAGCAAACGAAAAGACATTCGTCGTATAGTATAAACACAGCGCGCGAATATATTCGTTGCTTTAATTGTCCTTTTCATAAATCATGATTTACGAGCGCGTAAGTAGGCGGATGAATGCGATGCATCTCGGAAAGGCAAATCGGAACAGCGCCGTTCTGCGCGCGTTCTATATCAAACGATATTTATTTCCGCGGCGGACAAATCTGCATATCATCTCTCAGGATGTGTTATAGCACAGGAGAGGAGAGCGATATAAATCATCGGGTGTTTTAATTATTTCGTTTTCAACGGCGCGCAAGAAATAAATCATTTTGCGAGGGCGAACGCGCGCGCGTTGTTGTTGAAATATTCCGCGGTCTTATATATAATTACTTGCTACCTTTCCGGTGTGTCGGATCTTTTTTTAAAAAGCTATATACACGCCCCGCTCCTTATTGTCCTACGCTAACAGACTACGTGGCCGCGCGCTGGGAAAATGTCCCTTTAAATAATGTAAAGTGTTTCTGAATAATGCATGCAAGAACCCGCGCGCGCGCGTGCGTTGCGCTCAAGAACGAGGACGCGGATACGCGAACGGTGTAAGTACCGCATTAACAAGCTACATTATACGCCGCCGTAAGTACGTCCCAGTCAGATGTTACATCTGCGCGCGCAACAGAAAGCCCCAACGGTGCTCTCTCAGTAGTTTTAATCAGGATTAGAGAGGCGAGCAAACGATTACTCGATTCATCGACTCGGCAGGTTCTACACTACCGCGCTCGTTAATTAGTGCCGCTGCTCGCCGTCTGGATTTTAGAGCTACGTGCCCATTACGCCGTGATCTACCAGTCTGAGGATCGTGTACCCGCCAACGTGGCGTCTGATATCAAACATCTCCCGAGATATAATGGTAACATATATATTTTATTATAATAAACTAAAGCGCGCAAACTGAGAGAGCGTTACGGCGTTTTAAGCTTGATGTATTTTACGTTGGATATCTGAGTACAGTAATTTAAAGTTCGATTCTTTCCTTAATGAACCCGCCGTTTTTATAACAACGGGAACGATATGGACTTTCCGTGATGGGTTTTACAACGTAAAGAGGGGAAAACGTCGTTAACCAACTGAAATAACTCGGTCTCGGGGGGAGTGGGGGGTGAGAAGCCGCGAACGTTATATACTTCGCACAGTTTGTTCAATTTTCGCGCTTCATCCTTTCCGCACGCGTTAAATAAAGCGAAAAGAACATATCTCTAAGTCCATTACAACTTATGTAATAACAGTCGTTAGGCGAGACTTCGGCTCGGTTTTCTCCTGGCAGACGGCGCCGGGGAGCTTGCGCAGCAAGAGACTTGCCCGTACGTAGTAGTGTTACGGTGTATTTTAAGAATTCATATGTATAGAATCCCTCTTTCCGCGCGCGCGGAAAGAGAATCTAGCAGCGTCAGTTTCACGTTTTCTCCTTTTTCCCGCGATACTGCAATTTCGCCCATGCATGAAAAGAGTATACGAACCGCCAGAACACGAAGAATGAAAACCGACGGGGGAAAAAAAAAAAAGAAAAAAAAAGCCGCGCTTCCATAAAGAGCACTTAAGTTAATTGAATCCGTTAAACTTATTATAACATCCAAAATTGAAATATGTAAGTCCAACTAATGACGAAATCTTATTAACGAAGATACGCAATACAACATGCAATTTTATCGGCAATTTCAAGTCGCAATAACATTTTCAACTACGCGGTGATTTCCGCAAGTGTTTGACAAAATGAGCAATTTATTCGTTGCTACGCACGTTGTCAGTGTAAGTATAATTGTTGCACATTTAATGATTGTCTCCGTTGATGTGTTTCCGGGTCAGTTGCGGCAAGAGTCGTTAATACAAGTTGGTTACGTTTGGCAAATGAGAGCAAATTGTAACGAGAAACGCCTGTTAGAAAACTGCAGTTTCATTTAAATATTTATAGAAGCGCGCGCGGAGGTGGTTTCCGAAGAGAGGAGCGAAAAGCGTCTCTGTCTCTTCGTGGTCACGACTTTGCCTTCGGGTTTCGTTTTCGCCACGGAGAAGAGTAAACGTTAGAAGTGGCCGTAGAAAAAAAAAAAAATTCACAAGGAAATTTTGTTTTTCTCTCTTTCCGCTCGGACGACGAACGTTCGTCTTGTCGTGTATATAAGTACACGTTTCGCCATGTTGAACCGCGAAAGGTGTTGACTTCGTACACACCTTTCGGTACACGCGGAGAGCGCAAAATCTGCCCGCGTATCTTCTTCAATCTTTGTGAGATGATTCGCGAAAGCGAGTATTGCGCAAAGAAAAAAATGGTACAAACTCTTTTTATTTTTTTATCTCTTTAAAGTCGGCAGATGTCCCACTTTTTTTACGATATGTATGTACCATTGTTTTCAGCCGTGCGCGCAAAAAATACAGTCACCCAATTTCCGATCACAGTCGTGCGGCGATTTGTGCTAAAGACGCCGCGCGGCGTCGACTCTAGTTGTCGCGCAAGCCGAACTCTTCGTAATTCAACCGAACCTCGAGTCGAACAAAGAATGGCCGTAGATACATACATACATACACGACAAGTCCCGGTGCTACCGGTGCCGGAGTCGCGTCGTGAACATTGTACGAAACACTGTTCCCGACGACGATACGAGCCAGCTGGCGCGTCGCGCTCGTATTTCATCGAAGCCGGAGCGCCGGCCGCCGCCGCCGCCGCCGCCTTCTATCGACCGTTTAGTAAAGTGCCCTCCCGCGCCATCGCGATACGTACGTGCCCCTCTTTCGCCAAGAAACGTGCTAGGTACGAAACGAGGAAAGGGGGTGTCCTTTCGACCAGAAAGGATGGCGAGGAACTATCCTATCCCGCCTGGTCCCCGAAGCTGCGTTTATCATCCGACTTATTCGCCCGTGTGCTGCCGATGCTGCCTGTTCGCGGCCGATGCTATCGACGCCCGGACGAAATGGAAGTGCATCGATCGATACGTAAAGTAAAATCGTTAGGAGAGAAATACGAATACGGCGCAAACGTAGTTGGATCCGAAGCGAAACATCACGAGACCTCGGGTGCGGTCGAGAAAAAAAACGTATCTATAAAACGTCTTGTTATTTGTATACATTTATATAAATTAAGGAAAGTATATTATAAATATTGTAAGACCGGTGGTCTCGCGGCCTGAGTGCGAGAGCTGCGAGTGAGAGATCCCGAGCTCGAATCCACACCGTCGGATTTTTCCGGGTCGGTCTCTTTCAAGTCGAGTTTATCGATTAAAAAAACGAACTGAACCGGACCTCCGAATCAGTTTAAAATGGATCGTGGATATAAAAGTGGAATATTGAAAAATATTGTAACCCTAAGAGGAATCACTTAAACTTCCTTTATCCTTTATCCTTTATCCTTATTATAAATATCGTATACAAAATATAGTATCAAGAGACACGGTAGTGTCTCGCGCCATGTTCACGTGCAATGAAGTTATGCGCGCGACCGACGCGAAGCACTCCGTGTGCCTCTATTACGCGAAAATGAGTAAATTTGACATTTGTGAAAAAGTGAAATATTAATATTTCAGTAATGATTAAACCGATCGATTTCTTTTCAGTCTTAATCAATTCGCAAATCTAGATAAAGTAAAAAAGTATTATACATATAAATTTAAATATTTAAAACTACATATATTAAAACCATTTATAATCGAAACATTTTGCGTAAACTTCTTTCTTTCGTTAATAATGTTTTTGTTCGATATATAATTTATACATTCGATATCATTTACGTTCGATATCATACGTTCTAAAATGAAAATGATACTCTCATGATACAGAAAGAAAACTCGATATTTTTATCACATGTACGTATATCTCATATTTCGAGAAAAAAGAATATACACCTACATGTTTCGCGACGTGATCGTTCACGGGTCAACGCTTGCCGTTTTGTCGTCCGATTTGCGGGAGAAATCGATGCGGTGGCCTTTCGCCGCGGACCTTTTCCAGATACGGAGTACCGATTTCAGTTACGAATCCAATTTTGATAGCGCGGTTTTACAAGCCATGAAAGCCGTTTCGTTTCGGGCTTAGCTGGCACTATTCCGCCTATTCTCGATCGCCGCCATCGTGCCCGCGCGCCACCCGCACGTTAACCGCCCCATAAAAAAAAGAACCGCTAGATTCATCTTACGTCCCGTAAGAAGATCTGTATATAGCGACAACGGCGCGTGGACATAAATTTTTTTGAGTGCTCTCCCTCGTGGCTCTTTTTTTTTTTTTTATCTTTGTGTCTCGCTCCTCTTTGCGATATATGTTTCGGCTCATGCAAGTACAATAAGTGCGCACGTTGCGCTATAAGGTCGCGTATCACGGACAAAGAGGATGATCGATCATCCACGGAATGTCCCAGACGTAGCACATTTTCTTTCGGCGAAGATTCTGCGGGAAATCTGAAGCCGATTCTGATTTCAGCAAAAATTCGCGCGATGAATTCCTCATTTTTAATCTTAAATATTTTCGCGCGCGCGAGAGAGTGCGATGTTCTTGTACGATCTTTTTCTTTCTTTTACTTGCGCAAAAGTTTTTTATTCCAAATCTTTTTTTTTTTCTTATATTTTCAGTATTTTTCTTGCGTTTTAAAACCGCACAAGAGGCCGAATAATTCCGTAAATCATTAACGATATTGCAAACTCCCGAGTTACTTGCGGGATACACGCGGCTCTGTGTGCACGTGTGTCTCGTTGTAGATGTGGGACTTTTCTTGAAAAAGAAACAGAAATTTTCAACCTGCAGCCAGTGCTCGTTGTTTTCTCACTAAAACCTGGATGGGAATGGCGAGTTTAATAATAGACGAGGCATTATTAAAATTTACTCGCGAGCTGTACATGTTTTCAGAAAGTTTTCCTCTCTCTTTCTCTCTTTCGAGCTATCTCCGGGAGATAGGCGGGATCCCGAGGAGAGATCTCTCGCAAAGGTGCATCCTCGCCTTGGCTGCGTTCAACTTTCCCGATTTTTCATGAAACTCGTGCTACTTGCATGACTCGCCCGGGTACTACTCTCGCCAAGCGAGAACGTAACGTACGTCCGGGGAAAAAGTAAAGACACGTCGTGGAAAAACGGCGGTATAGTAGTACACGCCGCGACATGGAGATGTGTCGTCTGTGTGTTATGCACGGAGAGAGAACGCTCTAAAGTTCTTCATACAAAACGGGAAAACTGCGTAACCAGAATGTCTGTTTTCCGAGTATTTCTCTTGGTTATCGACGTGTGTGTGTGTGTGTGTGTGTTCATCTGTCTGTATGTCCCTCTCTCTTTTTCTCTCTTAGCGATTAAAATGCACACTCGGTCCCCGCCGAGGCTTTTGCCTTTTTTAAACGCCTTCCCTTCGAAGCGGCGCACGAAGACGAAAACCGACGACGACGCGACGGAAAGAATTTCAGACCGAGACTCGAGACTGCGAGAAAACTAAAACGCTGAGTACATTCTTTTGCTTTTTGATTTTGCGCAAAATGTGAACGCATAAGTGGGGGG
>QVNW01002093.1:0-14633 GCA_014825475.1 Pseudomyrmex flavicornis
TGTGTGTGTGTGTGTGTGTGTGTGTGTGTTCGGTTATATCCTGTTTCTAGCTTTCGACAAAATGCTAAAATATTTGTAGCAAAATATTATATGCTTGGAATTCGAACGATACAGCGGCGATTTGTTGATAAAGTTTTCTGATCTCGCATTTTGTGTGTGTGTGTGTGTGTGTATATATTTGCATTCATCTAACAATATTCGACTTTCAAGAAAAGTGAGAATGAAGAGATTCTGTATGAAAGAAAGATATATATATGTATATATATATATATATGTAATAGTAAGATTAATCTTTCGTAGTCAAACATGAGTCTTCCGGACCCACCCAGAAATTGCGCATTGGCGTTTGTAGAAAAAATTAAATTTTTTTGAACACTTCTATCTTTGAAACTTCTAAAAAATTTTTCAATTTGTTTTTTTTATCTATGCAGAAGTGTTTAAAACTTTCGACTCAAAAAGAAAAAAAAGAAATTGAAAAAAATATTGATTTTTCGCGAAAATATTCGATCTTAAAGTCGCGTGAGAGACAATTATAACATCAATAAAATATTACTATAAAACAAAAATATAGGAAACGCACGTAATGTAACATTATGCGATATTTGAAAACTTACTTAATTGATCGGAATAAATTGAAGGTTTTTAGTTTGGTAATTCTCATATCTTTAATATGCAGGATACGTTGTAGCGTGTCGCTGTTATAAACGTTGCGTGCATTTGTGTTGCGAAAGTTGCGCAAAACAAACATATTACATACATATTATACGTTATAATTTCCTACGGAAGTATTAACAACTTCAGATACTCCAGAAATCCACTTTGTCGCAATAAACAATAAACAATAAGCTTTGTCACAACTAACAAAATTATGTATTCGACTGCTGCGTAACAAACACTTCAAACGATCCCATTTTATTCTGCATTTTAATTCGTTGTTTCTCTTCCATTCGTAAAATCGTGTCGCGATGTAATACCTAACTTATGACAAATGTATTACCATCACGATCGCTTTGAACAGTTGCAAACCAGCTTTTCTCTCTGCTTGTTTCATCGTTGTTGGAGGTCATTTGCCTTGCGACATCCTAGAAGATGAGAATCGGAAAGTAACGTTTAAGCAAAAAGAAGGAAAAAAAAGGCAAGAATTATGAGAAAACACGAGGCGAAATGTAAAAGACTCAGGTCTATGTATGTTACAGAGCAAAAAAGATCTTGAAGATGACAGACGTATTCTCGTGTTTACGAAAGAGTTTCATTGTTTCTAAAAAAGATGTGTTTTTTTTTTTTAAGTAAAAGATAATGATATTTGATTTGAATTTGTTGCTTTTTTATTTGAGTTTGTAAAATGTTTACAGAAAATTATACTCTGTGTACTCAGAACTTACGTTATTTATTTTTTTACAAGCAGTTAGGAATATAGAATTTACTTTTTTTACCAGCAATGAAATAAAACAACAAAAAAAAAGAAAAGAAATAAATATTTATAAAATCGAAAGGTGTGAAACAAATATTTACGTGCGATAAAAATGTACTTGTCTTCAAAATAAGAGAAAGAAAGGAAATTATGAGGACAAATTTTCTTGTTAAATTTTATTCGGAAATAATTAGAGATTTCACCGATCAAAATTTCTCCGAGGTTGCAACGAGGTAAAAATTTTGCAAATTGACGGATTGATTTCATCCGCGCGGAAAAAAAACAACAGCGCGCGCGCGTGGCCGTGTGTCGAAAGGATGAGAAAACTTGAGGATTAGTTGCCTTCACGATTCCGCCGCGCGTTGCTTAGTGCAACGCTTTGGACACCTGCTCGTTAACCCGAAGAGACTGGAAAAAGGTTACAAAGAGACGGTGACGATGTGCCACGAGGAGGGAACGAGAGGACGGGAGGCGTTCTGGAAAAGTCCCAGGCGTGTAATTACTCCCCGACTTCTTATTACTCACCGAGTCCTCCCCACAGGGCTGTTCTCGCGTTCTCGTCCTCCACTTCTCCCCCCTTTCGTCTTTCTCTTCGTTTAGAAACCTGTCTCCCCACGGGTTTTTCTTCATCTAACCTTGCAACGCGATCTCTGTCGCTGACTGTAAGCGCAGATTCGCGAGGGATGTATTTAACGACGGTAATGGCACACACATCTGACCTGTCGCGAGATACAACTACTTGAACGTCGAAACAAGTGTTCGGAGTGGCGCCGCGGCGCGCAAACAGCGCGTAATAACTTTAATCCAGGGATAGCTTGTATAATAGTTTATATTGAATGGAGAAATATTCCACTGTGGTTTATGATAATTTTCCTCGGAAAATCCAACGACAACGAAACGCCGCGGCTTTTGTGTGTGTGTGTGTGTGTGGCAAAGAAATCAGAATTTCCAGGTAAAGCTATGAGACTTCTCTCGAATAATCCCAAAATGATTTCCAGAAATAATCCGCCTCAATGGCCGCGCTACTTTCCATGAAAATGCTAATTTGTGTAATTTAGCTTGCGCTGAAACATAATACACGATCTACTATAGATGGATTTAATTAATTCGCACAAAGCTCGCTCAAGTTACGCTTTGTAACAAAATATATATTTTTGAATCGATGTTATTTGCGTCTTTTAAAGTATAGCAAACTTTACGGAGAAACTATGACATGTCTCTTTCTCTCTTTCTCTCTCTCTCTCTCTCTCTCTCTCTCTCTCCGCGCTCGGCAAATACAGATAGATCTGTGAGACGAGATAAGATGGCGGGCAAATCTCTGTTGTATAATTGATGTCTCAAACTCTTATTACTCAGCGCGGCGTTTTCCCAACGGACCTGTCAGCGCTTTCTCGTTTCATCCCGCGAATGCGAAACGATAGTGACGTATAATATTAGAGCAGATATGGCATGATTACTTAAGAAAAAGAAGAGCATCCAATCTAGCTCATATCTCTTCGCGTCCCGTGCTTTCTCTCTTTCCAATTTTTTTTCTTAATACTCTTGAAATATTAACCTTTAACTTATTCTCTCTCTCTCTCTCTCTTTCTCTCTCTCTCTTCCATGAAAGACACACACAGTCTGTGCGAAATCCATCTCACTTCGGAAATAACTTGTTCTGTAACACACAATCCGTTTGTTAAAAAAAACAAAACACTTTGCAACAAAAGAGAAGAAGATACAAATATAACCAACTGCATAACTAATAAAATAAATTCTCGAAACAAATTTTTTTCTGAAATTAATCTCTTTCCACTTTCCAACAAAGAACTTAACAAGAAAATTCTTTTCACCTTTACTTCTTGCTTTTCAACTCAACTTATTTTCTCTTTTGTGATGAAAGCTGTGTAATAAAAGTTTTAAGACAAAGTGGATTTCGAATTAACTAAGAAGTATTAAAATGATTTCTCGGAATCACGGCGAGCACGCGAGCCGAGGTTTAAGCGGCTATTTGTTTCTCGCGCACAGCTGTCCGAACGAACAAGCTCCAATTTAATATTCGCGCCACTGTGCTCTGAGAGAAAAAAAATATAGCTTTTTCTGATATTTAAATCAGAACAATAAACATTTTGTTTTTTTTTTTTTTTTTTTTTACAAATAGCAATTAAATTTTTGATTGAACTTTTGCACTTCTCTCTTTTGCATTTAGGCTTACCATATTCCAGTTTGGAGATGCGTCTGATTTGCTTCGAGCTAGAAATATTTACACGCGTATTTTTTTTCATAAAAACCATAAGCGCATTATAATAGCAACTTTAATTATAGATCACTTGCTGATCACTGCTGCTAACTTAAAAAAAAACAGCCTTTTAAAAAAAAACAGAATGGGAGAACACGTGCATCTAATTGCATGCATTTTATTCTTTACATGTAGTTTATTTTACAATTTACATAAAATAAAAAGACAATAACAGAAATAATGGAAAAAAATGCTATTTCTTTGTTAAGCGTGAAACTTTTTGATATCTTTCTCTTCAAGAAAAAACAATTTTTCGCCTTGTATTCCGATACAGATAGACCAGATGAATCCAAACAAAACTTCGCGCTCTTCTTCACGTCGTGCTCGTCGTCTGTCGGCGAAAACCGAGAGACGGAGATGTTCTCGCAAAATTTATCTCCTCGCGAGAAGGTTTCGTCTATATAGCACACGTGCTCGTAAAAAAGAAACCGAAAACTTCGTGAAATATATCACTGCCGAGACGGGCTCGACTTACCGTCCGTGAATATAGCGAAAAATCTTCGTCGAATGTAAATATTACATACGGATTCTTATCTTATCAATATCTGCATATTTTTCTCGTTTGCGAATGAAGATATTTTGTCAAAATGTACCTACACATTTACATACGCAAATTTTCAACAAATTTCTTCCTGTTAGTGTTATCCCATTTAATTACTTTAAATGAGCTAAACGTAAATTACAGTTATCTATCCTGATCATACACAGACAAATGGTTTCGGGGGATACCGAAGGAGTTTCGCCGCAAGTTCGTTTCTGAAAAGCTCGGCAACGCGATTCAACCTCATCTATTTCTTCCCGCGCCGTCGACTTTTCAATTTTAACTCCGCGCTTCTTTGTTCTTTGATTGTTCATGTATGATAGTACCTCCATTCCTTTACTTCCCCCTATACGTCATGCTAGCGCGCGAGACAGAGGGAGGAAAATGGCAAAAGGGCAAGCAGCGGGCAAAGGAAAAGACGAAGTTGACACGCCTGCGTTTCTTTGCTGATACTACCGAACAAAAGAAAAGCTATTCCGCACACGTCTCTCGTTGCGAGAAATTTCGATTATATGCACGCGATTTGAAAGAAACGTATTTGAATACTGTTTCGTATGTGAAAATAATAATACAAAGAATTTTTACTTCAATTACCTTAGAAATTTTATTTTTCGAGATGTTGTGTTCGTAACATATTATATATATATACACACAGAGTGTTTGTCTCAAACTTTTGAGAATCAGAAGATTGAGTCAATTAGAACAGAAAAGTCATTTATTGTTTTGCAAAATTTGCAGTATTTATTAAGTTATTAATTAATTAATGCGAGCCAATAAGCGCGTGGAAAGCAATAATCCGCCTACTCTACAGGAGTGTACGATTTTCAGTTATAGAGAAAAATGACTTGCCTGCAATCTTTTAACAACGAGAACAGCAAACAAGCGAATGATGTTTGACAGCTTCTTGCGATTGGTTGAATTTACGGCTGAAGATTATATAGAGTCCGCCTACGGGGCCCGGACCATCGCTGCTCGCGCTCTCATTGGCTGGCAAATTAAAAACTCAATAAATATTGCGAAATTTGCAAAGTTTTGGCAAATGACTTTTTCGTTCAAACTGACCTCAGTCTACCTTCATATTTCGGCTTTGTTGAACATTTTTCAGACACTCTGTATATTGATGATTTAAAACATTCTTACATACAATTTGCAATAACAGGAATTTGCAAAAGTCTTCTAGAAATTGTTTTACGTGTGTAAACTTCAATTTAGCTCGATATTTTATTTTTGTATCTTTTTTGTTGTGTTAAATATATCCTTTTGCCTTACTTTTTCGGTTTACTTAGCCCGGACGGTGATCCGTTTTTGCGGTACCCATTATTGGAACAATGCTAGCTTCTTGCATTACGCGAGAAGCTGTTTGCAGGATGGGTCTCCACAAGGACGCTAGTAAATTATATTTGTTACGTTGCGGTGAAAACCAGTAAAAACGTGTGACGAGGCTGTGGTGAAATGAAATTTCGCCACCGGAGCACCAGCTGTGCCAACCGGTAAGATAATGGCGGATGGCAATGTAATATCCAACGGCTGTTCGATTTACACTATACTTTTATTTACTCTACCGAAATTGAGAACGACTTCTCTTCAGAATTGCGACAACACGAGTAGCGCAACACGTTTAATGTATTTGAAACATGCTCGGAGAGATCGAATAAATAAGATAATGCGTTTAAAACGTTTTGTTACATTTGACGCAATTGTTGTTAGAAAACATTTTTTGTTAACACGTTGTCTGCCAAGCAAGTTTTATATGTTTTGTCTTGAAGATCACAATAGAATTTTCATAATTTTGAGTATGATAAAATATTAAGTAATATAGTTAACCCTTCGTGGTCAGATCTCAAAAATGACGACGAGTTAGTTAGACCGTGTTTGTGAGACCTACGCAACTTTAAGATCGAATATCTCCGCGAAAAATCAATATTTCTTTTCAAATCTCTAGTAGTTTCGAAAATATAAGCGTTTAAAAAAAAACTAATTTTTTCTAGAAACGCGCAATTTCTGAGCGGGTCTAGGAGACCCACGTCTGACTACAAAGAGTTAAATAAGATTATATCTTTATCAATATTGCGTTTATCTCGTGGCCATCATGGTTCTGCACTTGATTACTCTTGGATTGGCGTTCTTAAATTCGAATTTAATGTCAGTACTGAAAATCTATAATTTACGCGTGACACATGTTATAGATTAGCTTTCCCGAAGATGTTACACCATAAAATTCAAAAGAAGGAGAGGAGCGAGCGGAAATTGTGTAAAATATGTTACAAAAAAGTATTAGAAATATCTGTTGCAAAAATTTTGTAAACTACGTTACAAAAATATGTTAGAAATTTTGTTACACAAAATGCAAAACTTTGCACAAAAAACTACCTACCCACAAAGAGTATGCGATAAAATCTGCTTGAAATGTTTTAACACAGTAGTATATAATTTTTATAAAAAATATTATGATTGAATTTGAATGAATTTTTAATTGTTGAATGGTGCACTTTTTATTTCGTACTGGTTTCTAGTTATTTACGTTGTTCAAATCAATGATATTCATCTTATTTTAATCATTCAAGAGTAAGACGCCAGATGATCATCGTGGCCCCATTAAAAAAGACAAGCGCCGCGCCGGTCACAGGTGACTACTGTGACAGTCAACGTGTTAATATTTGAATTAATTGAAGCATGAATTTATGTTACACGTCTAGAATCTTGTATTATGTTTCTATTTTTTTAAACATATGTTTTCAGCAATCTGACCGGTTCTGATTTAACGTACAACAATATAAGAATTAAGCATCAAATTAGTTTCGGAAACTCGTCTCGCAAATCTTATTCGCTTAAATCTCGTACAAGCAAACTTAAAGCAGTTGCACATCGCGCTTCCGCTGCGAAAGTAAGACGACGGAGTGGTGCTTGCATGTATAATTTCAGTTTCTACACAAAAGTCTCGGTAGGCGGAAGCATGCCAAAAACAAAACCGTGTGTTGTAAACGCGCGCGTATTTCCGTAATCGTGTCAGGTCGCGCCAAACAGCGCTGTCTGCCCGCGAAGTCTCGCGCACCGTGTAAACTTAATCGCGAAGGTAGTTTTCGGTCGCGCACTCCACCAAGTCATTTCAAGCGGCTCGAGTGGAAATAATCGCGACGTGCTTCGGCGGCTGAGTAACTCGCGACTGTACTACTCGTGTTTCGCGCGCTCAGTTACTTCGCACATTCAGAGCGCTAACTGCGGCTCTGAGATCACGACTTTTATTTAACTACACATTTCGGAACAGTCTTGCCTCTCTCTCTCTCTCTCTCTCTCTCTCTTTCTCTTTCTCTCTCTACCGTCTTTGTTCGCTAATGATGTGCTGCAGAGCATCGGGACGTCCCATATTTAGTTAGAAACTGTGTCGCGAAGCTTTGAACAGTAGATACGTACTAGTTTGGATAAGAACAGAAAGAAGGTCTTAATTAACTAATATACGCGCGCCATGATTTCAATCGCTATTTACCACGTATGAAACTGTGTGTATGTAAATGAGTAAATGGGTGGCTTAAATCACATAATTTAATACAAATTTTTTGTTAAAATATGCTACATGATTATTATAGTCAATTCTTACCAACTATATAGCAAATGACATATATATACATATAAAAACCACAGAGGAAGAACTTGACAGGTATAACATTTTCGTAATTTTAGAGGAGACCGATTTTAAAGTTCGAAACGTATGTGTATTTCTCTTTTATAAAAATGCTTATATCTCGGAATCTACCAAGAATTCCTCCCCCCACCTTGCTTTGGATAATTAAGATATTTCTATTTTTTTAACTTACCAAATAACAGAAGATCGAAAAAAATGGACTTATCAAGTTCCTCTCCTGTAATCTTCATATGAATATATATATTTTTTTTATAATAATAATTATATAGTAAGAATATTATGCACACAGAATGTTTTTTTTTTTTTGAATAGTTGATATATTATTTCGGGAACAAAGCATTTATGTTTCAACAAAAAAAAAGTTGTAGAAGAGTTTTTTTGCAACAACGTAGCAAAATATGTGTATCACATTTGGCATGAGATTATTTCTATAAATAATTTTTTTTTTTCAACACTTGGCAATAAAATTGGAATTCCTTTTTCGATTTCACATTGAAATACCGAGTTTTATTCACTTTAGAATTTCTATATTGTTTCTGTTTTTTTATTTTCAATGGAAACTCTGTATTAAACTTGGAATTTACATGGAATTTTCAATCGAAATCGTATGAGATACATACGATACCTATTTTGAGAAAAAATTTAGCCATTCTGCTTGAAATCTATGATTTATTCGGGAACACGTGCGAGGAAACTTCTAATATTACCAAATACGCGTAGTAACACACTCGCAAGTTTAGCAAGCTTAATTGTTTTTGACAATATTCTCTTTCCTTTTTCGTTATATTAACGTCACGTCCTTATAGCGCGCAGATCTATTTCTAATTTCTATCTGTAATATCGAATATCCAAGGTTTGAAATTGAATTACGCATTTCATCGCGTCGAAAGTTGCCAAGTACGAACGTACTCCATATCTTTCCCTAATCGTACCTGCTATGCAGAGAGAGAGAGAGGGAGAGAGAGAAAGAAAGGGAGAGAGAGAGTGTATGTCAGACGTAATAGACAGATCCAAAGTTGCTCGAATGGGAGAAAGCCTCGGCGGCGCATTATGTGTCGTGAAATTTCGCGCTGGTTTCGATCGTGACAGCTAGTTTACGGTTTCCTCTTCCGGTGCTCGAGCATCAAGCGAGACTGTGAATCGGTATTTTACCGTCGTTTACAGAAATTACAAACAACTAATCGAGGGCGGCTCGCAAATTTTATCGCTACTTTGCAAGTTGTGTGTAACGCATTTAGCCCGAGCGCATTTTATTAAGCTATTAATTGATCTGTAACGATAATAGCATTTGTCCAACTGCGCGGGAACGATTGAATCGGTAACACTGTTCAACATATTACATCCGTTACGCTGCATATTGCAAATCAGTCTCGATCGAGAGAATTGATTATGAGCGCTAAGTCACGTTACATGTGTAAGTGGGATATTATTACTACAATTATATGAATATAATCTTGATACTTTGCTTCAATAAATTGGTGAGAGAGGAATGTAATTTCTCTTTATGAGGCGCGGATTTAATGGAAATTATTCTCCGAAAAATCTAAATCGCGACTGAAAAATAAATTGGAGCGAGCGAGAGGAAAAGGATGTAGCAATTATATAAGAGCGCAAAGATCACATTATTTCTTTTGTTACATTCATTAAGGTCAATCTACGGGATTTGTATTCGTATCCTTTTGTGACGCCCACAACGTTAAATGACGCTATTTTTTTCTGCTCGCACGTGCGCGTCTTCCGTTTTTCCTGCCGCGAATTTTTAATCGTATCGTAAATATATATATATCGCGCGGTTTCCCGGGGGCACATTTGTTATTCTCGCTTTAAACGAGAACCGATGCGGAGCGTTAATCGGCGTGTTTGCGCAACTGATACCGATTTTCCGCGGGATTCGAAACCAGTGGAGTTTTAATCTCGAAATTGCAACTGTCGCATCGCTCCTCGACAAACTGCGCCAATACGAGAAAGATCGATTAATCATGTCGCGAATTGACCAAAAAAAATATCTCATTTTACGCGAATCTGCTGTGTTGTTATCTCTGTGCTTTTTATACTTTATTGACAACAATACAAAATTGTGTTAGATATACAATACATATAATATATATATATATATATATATATATATATATATATATATATTGTATATTATATATATATACATATATTATATATATTAACAATTTTTTATTGTTAATATATATAATATATGTATAAATATAATATATATACATAAATAAATATACATATACATATACATATATATTAAATATTACATAAAATATTATATTATATAAAAATTACATATTATAACTTACTATACATATTATATATAATATATGTAATTATATATAAAATATATATTTAACAATGTATTAAATATATATTTAATATATATATATATATACATATACATCAATGTATATATACATCAATTTGTATTAAATTAACTAATAATATCATTTTGATTGTAGAAATAGTAGATGGTTATTATAAATCATTAATGTATTGACGCTACTACAGTATAAATATCATGCTTGTGATTATTATTAATTAATATTAATATAATTCTCACTATGTGTAATAACGTATGCGTGTGTGAATTCTCATCAATTTAAACATGTAATATAATATTTAAATTGGAGAATAAAAGATTATATAATATCGCGTATCTCACTTACGAAAAATAACATGTTTATTCCGGTTTGGCGGAGTTCATTTCAATTCTATAGTTTCCATCGTCAAATGATGACGCTTCTTTTATGAAGAAACGCAAATGCAGTTTGCATATTTCACAGCCGCGAGACAGATATAGGATGTTTATGGACACCCCGTAGTTATCGAATTACCCCGGTGTGTCTATATACGAGACCGAGGTGCAAAAGGAAACGCAGTATCAGAATTATTGATCGTCGTATCTCGTCGCTCGTAATTGAATTTGAGCATCGAGTTCGTCGTAGACTGACTGAGAAATCATCTCGTCTCTGAATAAGCGTTGATAATAAACGGGGCCGCTTTTCGCATCGAGACGCTTGAAACATGGATGAAGGAGACTGGCGTTCAATTATATTAATGACGAGATCATGCGATCATATTTATAGCAGTCTTCGCAAAAACAAAACCGGAACACAATAACTACGTTAGTCTCTATGCATTGCAGAGAAAAGTAAGTCGACAACTGATACTTTTTTTTTATGATGGATGTGCGGTCTCTAGCAATTTTACATTTCTTTGCGCGAAAAAAGAAGCTTTGCTGTTTACATGGTCAGAAAGAAAAATTTGTTGAGTTCGCTGAAAACAAACTTTTGTTTCATCAACAAAACGTTTTGTTGACATTAAAAATCTCAATAGGCTTAGCAATTTTTTTTTTTTTTTGTCTAGACACGCACTAATTCTATCAAATCTTTTTTTCTGCGTATCAATCTTATTATCTAGTCAAATAATTGAAAAAAAATGCATAAGTGCTAATTAACTTAGCACTCAATTAATGCTCTGCGACAAGACGATTCGATTCTTTCATCGTGATAGATATTTTTAACCTGTCGTTTAACATCTCCCGGTACTTTCCGTCTTCAGTCACACGTTAGCACGCTCTTATACGGCGCACTTCAAGCGTATCAGCGATCAACAACGCGGACGTGTTTCCTTTCGGCTTGGACGTGGTTGCAACCCTCATATACCACGTTGCACCGACGTTGCACAGCCACCCTTCGCCTATCCCCGCAAACTCCGCGCGTTGGCTCGCGCGATCGAACCGGAATTGAAACCCTACCCCTTTTATACCACGGAAGAGAGAACCGCCATCACTCCGCGAACCAATCGGCGTGTGGCTCTTTTCAACTCCGAAGCAAATAAAAAGCTTGCGGACAGAGGGCGGATAAGGCAAGGCGGGAAGAGAGAAAGAGAAAAAGGAGAATAAAAAAAAAAAACATAAATAAAAAAATAAAAAATCTAAATAAGAAAAGAGCTTTCCCTCAATTTATTCCGCCAGGAATTTTCCGCGAGTGTCATGGCAATCTTATGTAAATATCAACGAGTTTTTCACAATGAGAAATACAATGAGAAATAAGATGAGCCTAAATGTTTGACCAATTATATAAAAATAACAAGCGTTGAGCATAAAACGCCACAATTATTGTTGCTCCACGTTTTATAAACTTCGCGTAAAAAAAAAAAAGATAAACTTGTTTTAATTCTTTTTGCGTGTGCGTGTATGTAAAAGATAGTTCTATTATAAAAAGTGCGTATTAAGAATCAAAGTTTCTCTCGATTTATCTCGATTTATTATTGACGTTTTTTCGCGACGTTGATTGATCCTCGACTATTTGTATCGCAACTTTGACAGTTCGAGATTACATAGTCCTATTTGTTATATAGTCCACGGGCGAGATAATGTCAAAATACGAGCAAAACCATGTATACATCGATAGACGCACGCGCCTATATAACGTTCCAGTATACGTAGTAAATGTCATACATCAAAGACGAATTCGTGTTTCGAGAGAATCACATTTTTAACAGAGAGAAACAACATCTTTTTTTTATTGCAATTTTTTTCGCGCAGTAATTAAAGCGCTTTCCCCACGGATTAGACGTCCATTAAGCTAAGTAATAAAACTAGCGCGGAGTTTCGTGGGGAACGTGCGGTAGAATGAGATTCTTGCTTAAGTTGCTCGTTATACTTGCAACACACGCCACACTGTCCCTTTAGATAAAGTAAACAATGTTTACATTGCGGTACGTTTACAGATCCATATAAGCAGCATGTAATTTAAACGATTTGCTGCGAAAACAGTAAGAAAGAAGCGTTGAAAAACAGTATAATGATTTTTAATATTACTTAATGTATTACATATCAAATTATATATATATATACAGAGTGTCTCATTTAAGTTGACACAGCGAAACATCTCGTAGACAACTGATTTAAAAACAAAAAAAGCACATGACACATGTCTTTTAGTATTTTGAGTGAGCATTCAAATGGCAAGTAATAGTTTTTTTATGCGTGGGCGTTTTTCGAGGTCATTTCAGAATCAACTTTGTTTTTGTATCGTAAACTTATATTTTTTATTTCGGAATCGCATTCTACGTCAAAACAACGCACAACTTTTGTCTGAAATGTTTTTTTGTAGGTTCTGGTTTTTAAGATTTTCAGAGAAACATTTACAGTATAAATTGTCTAACTACACAATAAAATGTACGACGGATATCTTCCTTCGGGATACCGCAAACAAATTAACAGCTTCTTCAATGTTTCGTTGTCTTGATTCGCCATAAAGAAAAAACCTCATTTCAATTTTTTCTGTATTGTTAAATATTCCAAAACCTTGTATATTTATTTGACACCGTGTATATATATTTTTTTTTTTGGTTCTCTTATTGTTAATCTGCGACGCGCACCTCGTTTCGGGTGTTAACACAAGAATGCGGCACACTTTCGGCAGTTTCCTGTTAAGAATTAATCAAAACTTGCCGAAAATTCGACTTACAAAATTCTCGTTTCTCACGAACTTCAAGTAAATTTGCTGATCTCAACAAAATAATCGGACGTGACACAGCCGGTACGTTCGGCAGCTCAGTTTATTAACCTTATCGGGAGGCGTAGGCTCAGAAGGCGATATTATAGAATCCCGGAGAAAGTCTTGGTCGTTGATTATCCCTTTCGGGGATATATTTGCGACCCTTACTTATATTGTTTTCTCTCGCTTGCAGTTTTAACAGGAACGCGAATTAAGCGTAACTCATTAAAAATCGTTTTATTTAGAGTTAACAAAAAAAAATTGTATTATAACGTTTTATAAACAGCGCACACTTTTGCGGTCGTGCCTATAAATTGCGAGGCAAATTGTAAACGGCAAAATACAATTTATTCGCTTTAGACCATCAGTTAGATGTGATTGTATTCATCGGTTAGTTATTACTCGTCGTGTTATTTACTTTCTCCTTAGATGATCCTACTGCCGGTAGTAGTAGTAGTAGTAGTAGTAGTAGTAGTAGTAGTAGTAGTAGTAGTAGGGCAAATGCAATTAGCAGCTTCGCCGGGGAACTCATTTTGGAACAGGATCCACGCTAAGCTTACACGGTCTTATTACGCGGCTTATTTCGCTGCGAGTTATGCGGGCAGGACGTGCAGTAGTCCTTGAACGCGAACGCGAAGAGAATTAGATCAGCGCGAAAGGCGCAAAATTAAAGAGCTGGAAAGTTAGCGCCTAGTCACGTAATTCTCTGCGAATCCAGTCAAGTCAATAATGAGCCCAAACAGTGTGTGTTTTCCGAAGTAATAATGCTCGCGCAAGCAAAAGAGGTGGGAGGGGGGGGCGAGAGGGAGGAAGAGATATAGAAAACTTGTGTTGTATAATCTCCTCAAGTCTCCGAGACGCTCAATTTAAACAAGCAAGAGCGAAACTCGATGTGCAACGTGTGTGCATTTTAATCGGATCTCCGAAACTTGCACATTGCCCGTAACTTCTTGTGATAATCGGTTCGAGTCAAGTCCACGCGTTGGAACACTCGCCGATCTTCCTCATCTATGTGCGATCGTTACAACAAATATCGCACAATATATCGTTCGAAGTGAGAAATTATCCTAAAGTGTTTTTTAAACTTCAATTTTTTTTCATTTTGTTACATAACTTTGGACGTCCCGGATTACTTATATGTATATATTTTAATTGTAGAAAAGGATGTGTTAATCCACACAGTCAAAAAAAAAAAGAGCTTAGTGTGCGCAAAAAATTCAATTTTATCGATAAAACAGACC